>JAODAL010011793.1:0-98289 GCA_025379985.1 Phyllomedusa bahiana
TGCAGGCAACAACCCTAAACATATACCCAAAGCTACAATAATGGGGCTATCCCTGAATTCCCACAGCTCACTGTGAACAGATAGTAACATGTCAAAAAAGCAGCAGGTGTGGAGGCTAGAAGGGAGTAGGCGGGACTAACAACTGCTGATGAATAAACTGAACTCATCTCTGGCAGAACTGGCTTCACACTGCCATATTTGAGCATTAAGGGGGACATGTAGGAACAGGGCTGCGCCAGAATCTTGCGTCTTTTCAGCTTGAGATTTAGCCCGTTCGCTATATTTTTAAAACGGCCGCACTCCAAGATCAGGCACATTACAGAGCACTCTCGGCACTTTGTAATGTGCCTGAGATCTGAGGGTGTGCTGGAGGCGTGTTGCACTAGAACCGTACAAAGCTACACATTTATAGCTTCCATACAGCAAATCCAGGTGCAATACTGCTGAAACAGGTAAACCACATTGAAAGTGCTTTACCTGAGGCAGAATTGTTGTTTCACCACTAGAATGCGCCTGATTTATGACCCGCAGTAGACTAGGTTCATAGATTCAGGTGCATTCTACACTATTATAATGCACATAAAAATTGGCGTCAGCACCAAAAATCATGCATGCCGCCCTAAGTGCTCTGAAACTACAGAATAAGGGATGCAGTGCTGAAAACACCATTGTCAAAAAAAGAAACAGATCTCTCCAGCAGACTCCAAAAAAGGAGGAAAAAACAGCATGTCTGTAACTAGCTTGTGATGTCCTCAGTAAGGGTAGCATAGCCTTTAAGTTCACTTTGGCAAAGACAACGATGAATGGTGCAACCTGCACTCATGTACCTTGACCTTGGAGTTCACCTTTAATCTTTTTTTAAGTTGTTCTGAGTTCTTTGTTTACCATTTGTATTATCTGTCTCTTCAATTTGTCATCAATTTTCTGCTTACAGCCACATCCAGAGAAGTTGGCTACTGCCACATAGACCTTAAACTTCTGAATAATATGTGCAACTTTAGTAACATGAACATGAAGTTGTTTGGAAATGGTCTTATAATTTTTATCTTTAAGATGTTTGTGTATACTTTTCTTTCTAATGTCCTGAGACAACTCTCTCTATAGTTTCCTTTAGTCTACGTTCATTATGGTACAAACCATCATTCCACATAACACAGGGATTAATTTTCACCCTTTAACTTGGTAGACTGACTTATTACAGATTTTAAGACACCTATGATGCTAATTAAAGAACACACCTTAGCTTAACATCTCCCTATGTTAAAATTATTTTTTCTAAGGGTACCACCATCATTTTTGTCCTGGCCAGTTTCGTTTATTTTTTCAGTTGAGCCACAATTCAAATGCAATGTCTGTTTTACATTGTTTGACATTGAGTAAATTAAAACTTATTATTACTTTTGACAGTTTAAAGTTATTTCAGTGACCATTGTGGGTAGAGATGGGTGAATCACTTCTAAAGAAGTGGAATTAGTTTAAAATTTCAGGACAACTTTGGTTCTCCGCGAAGTCGAAGTTTATGGTTCTTCGTGGGAACGAATCGTCTTGTTTTTCTAAAATGGCTACGAGCACATGGCGTGACATGGGGCAGAGAACTCTGGGAGAAAGAAAGGAACACCCTCAATGACATGTGCAGACATGAAACCAATCAGCAACCAGCAGGCTTCTGTGACATCACAGCCCTATAAATACGGACATCATGTTAAATTCTCATACTTGTCAGTGTGACTCCTGTCATAAGCATCTCTCTGCTACAGCACTATATTGCACTCTTTATAAAACAAACTAATTTTTTCAGCTACTGGGGTGAAATACCTTTATAAGTGTGTGTCATATACACAGTTGTTACTCAACAAACGTTATTATCTATCTGCTGCAGCACTATATTGCACTCTTTATAAAAGAAACTTGTTTTTTCAGTGACTGGTGTGAAAGACCTTCACAAGTGTGTGTCATATACACACTTGTTATTCAACCAGCATTGTTATTTTGTTTTAGTTTGTGGTGCATTCTCCCTAAAGTCCAGGGTGGGTGTATGCCTGAATTCCATCTGGTTTTTCTGTCGGCTATTGTATACCCAATGGTTAATTTAGCCTCTTGATTGTGGGGTAATTGGGAGAAAAATACAGGATGTGTATATTTTTACCCCATATCCGCCTGAATTCCATCTGTTTTTTTCTGTAGGGTATTTTATACCCAAGGGTTAATTTAGCCTATTGATAGTGGGGTAATTGTAACGGCAGTGGTAGTGGATCCGCTGGGCCACCACAAGCGATGGTGGAAGCCCACGCCAGGGAACGGAATCTAAGTAGAACCCGGTTTTCACCAGAGCCCGCCGCAAAGCGGGATGGACTTGCTGCGGCGGAGAACTACCAGGTCGTTTCCACTGGCGGGACTTGCTTGCGGTGGTAGCCAAGGACAAGGGGTGGTACAGAAACGCGAGGCTGGGCGTAGTCAGGGACAGGCAATAGGTCAGGCAGGCGGCAGAGGTTCGTGGTCAGGAAACAGGAGGCGAGACGGTCTGGTCACGGTAGAGGCAAACAAGGAACAAGGGCGCTTTCTCTAAGGGCTCAGGAGGCACTAAAGATCGGCAGAGGGTGCCGGAGGGGAGCCAATATAAAAAGGGTCATTGACCGGCCAACCCACCCAAATTTTCCCGGGCGCACGGGCCCCTTTTTAAAGAAAAAAGGGAAAGACTGGGCGCGGGGGGCCTTGGGGAAAGGGGGACCCCGGGGCCCAAAGGGGGGGGCCCTTTGGTGAGGGCCTGGAGTCAGGAGCGGGGTGGGTAAGTTATTATGCCCCGGGGGGACGAGCGCCCCCAGGGCCGGGGAAAGGGACCGTGCCGCCACTCGCCCCCCGGCAAAACAGAGGGGGGCCGGGGGGACGCGGGCCCGCAGCCGGGGGAAACCCAGTCGGTAGCCGCTCGTTACTTTCCCCCCCCCTTTTGGGCCCTCCCCCTCTACCACCCGGGGGGCCCCCTCAGAAAAAAGGTTGACGGTTTCCAAAATGTTGTCCTGGGCCCCCCCAAGACCTTTCCTCGGGCCGAAACCCCTTCCACTGATGAAAAAAGTATGTTTCCCCCGGGTACCCTCATTTTAAAGGGACCCCCTTCACGGGAACTTTAGTGCATCCGCCACCGGGGAAAGGGGGGGAGCAGCCTTACGAAAAAAAATGGGGTTAAGGACCAGGGGTTTGGGGAAGGGGACACATAAAAGGAGTTGGGGAAATGGCTTTGGAGGGGGGGGACCCGGAGTTTTTTAGGAAACCGGGGTTTTTTAGAGGTTTGAGCCCCCAAAAAGGGACCTACTTTTAGCGGGGGACCCAATTTATAGTTGGGTTCTTAAGCTGACATATTTGGCAAAACACCCCAAATTTTTATCCGGGGGGAAAAAATTGGAGGAGGACTTTTCTTTTATCCCCCTGAGCTTTCATGCGTCCCAAAGACGGAGCAAAGATGGCGGGTCGGGGAAAAAAATGGGTCTTATGTCGCGGCCCAGTGTATTGCACCCAAGGGGGACTTCGGCCCTGAGAGGGCAGGGGAGGAGGGAGGGGGGGTTGTAGGCCTTACAAAATTATAGAAAGGGGGGGCCCCTCCGCTGATCGGAATTTGGGGAAATTGTGGGGAAAAATTCTCCCCATGGGATTTAGATCACCCCAATTTCATTCGGGACACGCCGGGGACAAAGTGGGGAAAGTGGGCCCCCCGGGGGGCCCTTGGTTTTAACCCCTTTTTAAAATTTGGCCTTTTGTTGGGGGGTTGAAGGGGGGGGAAAAATCGGCTTAACCTGAAGCAGGGAACAGGTGCCCCCCGGGGAATTTTGGGGGGACAAACGGGAACCCCCGCGGTCAGAGACAATTGCAGAGGCACCCCGTGTAGGGGGGAAAGATTTTGGTGAAAAAATGGTTAGAGGCGCGGGGGCCGGGGGGCACCCCGTCAGGGGGAAACAAAGGACCCATTTTTTGGGGAAAAACGATCTTTTAATTTCCCCGGATCACGGTTTTCCCAAGAGGATGGGGGGAGTTTCGGTTAAAAAAATCCATCGCCCCCATGCGCCCAGGGGCTATTTAGGGAGGGGCAGGGGAAGCAGGACCGGGGATGGCCTGGGGACGAGGGGGTTTTGTTACGGGGACGGGGGTACGGGCCCTCAAAAAATTTCTTTAACGCCCTTTAAGCGGGGTTTGGGGCCCCATTTGGGAAGCCTTTGGGGAAAAGGGGGATGGGTTTTCGGGCCCCGGGGGTGCCCCACCCACCAATGAGCGTGCCCCCCTTAGGATCTGTCGGGCCCCGTGCGGGGCCCGTATGTTTTCCCCAGGCGGGACATCCCGGAGGGTAAACAGGGGCGGGAAAAGGGACAAACGCCCCGGGGTATAATTTTCTCCGGGGTTTTTTCCTTTTCCGCCCAAAATCGGGAAGCGCGGACAACCCCATCCGCCCCCACATTCCCCCTTCCCCCGGAGGGACCGTGGATTAGGAAATCAAATCGGGAGAAAAAGGGGGGAACCACCCTGTTGGGGCGTGGGTTTGAGTGCGGGGCCCCCCTTTGGGAAAGGTCCGGGAAAGGTTTTTTTTTGGGGGGTCGATTTGTTTCTGATGGGGATCCCGGGAGCCCCCTTTCTTAGTAACCCCCTTCCCTCCAGGGTTTGGGTTTGATGGCTAACCACCCGGCCCCCAATCGTTTATTTCCCCTTTCCGCCGGGGGGAGAAATTTTTGGGAAAAGAAAGCCGAAGGGGAAAACCGCTTTTGGGCCCCTTTTGGGAGAAGCCCGCCCCCAACCGACGAGGGGCTTTACTTCAAGTTCCCAAAGGGGGCTTAGTAGGGAAAGGCCCCGTAAAGGGAAATAGAAGCGGGGCGAAGGCAGACTTAAAACTCGGGGAAATGCCCCCTGGGCCCTTGGGGGCCAGTTTCGGGGGAATTAGGTTTTTTTTCCGTGAGGCCGCAATGGGGCCCCCCGTGTGGAAAAGGTTTTGGATGAATTGCCGGTTAATAATTAAAAGGAACCCGGGAAAGGGTTTGTTACCCCGAAAGACCCAACAGGGGGGAGGCCAAGCAGGACGGGCAGACTTTTTTGGCGGGGGCCCATCTGCCCCCTTGGTCCGGTTATCCCCCAAAGGGAAATGGCGAGGGTTTGTAAAAAGATGCATTTTTCCCAAAACTTGGCGAAATAGGGGGTTTGGCCCGGGGGGCCCCTCAGGCCCCGGGGGGGGCCATAAACACGGGGGGGTTCCCCAAGTCGGGAAAAAGAGATCAAGTGTCGCCCGGGTACACTGAAAACGGGGTTAAAAGGGGATCCTAAAGAGGGTCGTTCACAAATTTCCCGGGAAAGAGGTGGGGGTTGAAAAGGGCCCGGGAAATGGCAGACCAAGAAATTCGAAGTGCCGTCCTGGTTTTAAAAACCCTTTCTTCCCTTCATCGCCCTCCGGATGGGGAAAGAAAATTATGGGGCCCCCCCCTTAAGCCCCAATTTGGAGAAATTTCGACCCAAAAAGGGACCCAAAAGGGGTGGGAAATTCAAGGGCCGGGGGGTTTTTTTTTTAACCGTTTTTTTCCCCCCCGTAAATCTTATTAAGACCCGATCCAAACAATCCCGGGGTGCGGGGGGTCCCGCCCTTTTTTTCCCACGAAGAAGAATCCGCCCCCGGGGGGGGAAGAGGGGGGTTTTTCCCGTATAAAACCCCTTTTGGAGGTTTTCCCGGATTTTTTTTCCGGATTTAGTTTGGAGTTTTGGGAAACGGCCCAAGGGTAGACTCGGCCCCGGGGGGGACGGGCCCGCGGCGGTAGACCCGTGGGCCCGTATAAGGTCGATGAGGAGGAAGGATCTGCTTTTTTCCCCGAAAAAGAATAGTAAACCCCCTGGTATTCGGAGGCGGGCCGGCCAATTTTCCCGGGGGGGGGGCCGGAGCGAAAAGACGGTAAAAAACCGGGCGGGGTTTGGCCAAAAAAGAAAAACCGGCTAAGGCGCGGGGGCCCCCAGCGAGTGACTTCACCCGACTTTCCCAGTTAGCGAAGGAGAGTGGAGCCCAAAAACCCAAGGAAGTCCGGAGAAGAAGCCCCGAAAAAAAGGGACCCGGGCCCGGGACATAGAAGGCGATTTCCCCTTATGCGGGGACCCCCACGTGAAGAGACAGTGGTTGGTGATAAACGGGTTAAGTGTCGCTTAGCAGCTCGCCGTTTTGGACGAGGAAGGGCCCGGGGGTTTTTTTTTCAAACCCGGGACCAGGGGGAAGCCGAAAATGGACACCAAGGAGCGATGAATAAAGTTCCCGGCCCGGGACCAGGCCCAAGAAGGCGGAGGCCCCGGAATGTGAGCCCAGATAAATTTCCTGACTTGAACGGGGCGAACCATGCGGGGGAGAGGGGGAAATTTTTGCCCCCAAGGGATGCCTTCCCACGAACCCTAGGTGGGGGGTTTTCCCCCGGCCTTTTGGACTTTGGGGGGAAAATTCCTCGGAAGGCTCGGGAAAGCCCCCGTAGAGGCCCCGGGTTTTCCCCGGGATCGACGTATTTATGAGCCAGTTCTTGCTCCGGAGATGTACCTTGTGGGACGCATGGGTCCTCAATAGGGAGGGGTTTGGGGGGTTTGGGAGGTTGTCTTGGAACAGGGGGACCCAGGGAGGAAAACCGGCGGGGGGACGTTGCCCCATTGTTCTTGCGGAGCTCCTCTCGCCCTTTCGGCGAAACGCCCCGCCCAATGGGGGGTACCCCAAAATAAATTTAACCCCGGTGAGAAAAGGAAAGGGATGTTTTTTGCGGCCGGCCATCCTTAACCCTTTCTCGGGCCCCCTTTTAAAGGTTAGCGAAAGGCCCCTGTTCCGGAAAACTTGGGTTTGGGTGTGGGGAAAACTGCACTGGGGTTAGTTTTCCATGACGAGTTTTCCCGGGGCATAGAGTGAGGGGGCGTCTCGGGGGAAATTTTTGGGGGGGCCCGGTTTTATCAAAAACGCTGGGGAACTCCTGGAGGAAGGACTGCAGACCCGTTGTCACAGGGTCGTTCCGATCCCCCCGAGGTGGGGCCAAATTTGGAAAAGGCCTTCCCGGAAAGCGGCGGGACCAAAAAAGCCATTTTTAAAAACCTCTTTGGGAACTGGTCCGATTAATTCAATGTGCATCGAGCAGGGTGATAAAGCCTGGGCCCAACTGCTTGGAGCCCCCCTTCAAATTTTGGAGGGGGTTGGGGGAAAACTAAAGCTTGGGGCCCCACCGTTGGGGGCCCGGGGGGGGCCGGTGGGAGGCGGGGTGTGTTACCAGAGGGGATTTGGCTGGTTCGCCGGGGTTGCTTGAAATTTTGAGGGTCAAATGCCCAAAATGCGACCCTTTTGCGAAAATTTGCGTGACTGTTCCCGCGACAAATGCGGAAGGTCCGTTTCAACCCAGGCAAGGGCCCTTAGCGGGTCCGGGCCCCGGGATCTTACTGAAACCCGGCAGTGGTAGGGGATCCCCCTGGGCCACCCAAAGGGGATGGGGGGGAAACCCCACCCCAGGGAACGGAAATTAAGTAAAACCCGGGGTTTTCCCCAGGGCCCCGAAAAGGGGGGGTTTGGACTTGCTGCGGCGGAAATACCGGTCGTTTCCACGGGCGGGACTTGTTTGGGGTTTGGAAGCCAAGGACAAGCGTGGTACAGAATCGCGGGGGTTTGGAGGGTAGTCAGGGACGGGAATAGGTCGGGAAAGGGCGGCGAGGTTTGTGGTCAGGAAACGGAGCGAGGGGTCTGGATCAGGGTTTAGAGGCAAAAAAGGAAAAAGACCCCCTTTTTTTAAAGGGGCTCAGGGGGCCAAAAAGATCCGGAGGGGGTTTCCCGGGAGGGGGAAAGCCAAAAAAATTTTAGGGTCAGTGCCCGGCAAAACCGGGCCAATTACGGCGACTGGCCCTTTAAAGAAAGGGGGGATTTGGCCCCCGCGCGCGCCTTGGGAACGGGGGGTGCACCGAGGGCCCGGAAATGAGCGCGCCGGGAAAAGTGGGGAACGGGGGGGGGTGGGGTTAAGTTATTATGCACCCCCGGGGCGAGCGCCCCCCAAGGCCCGGGACAGGGGAAGTCCCGCCCTCGCCCGCGGCACTCGAGGGGGGGGGACCGGGGGGAGCGGGGCGGCCCGCACCCCGGGGGAAACGGTCTCCCGGGGGCCGCGTTACAGTAATTAGGATTTAAAAATACGGGTGTGTTTTTTAAAAAAATTTTTGCCCATTAGGTAAAATTCCATCGGGTTTTCCGTGAAGGGTTTTTTTTCCCCAAAGGGGGTTAATTTACCCTCTTGTTTTTTGAGGAAATTTGGGGAGAAAAATTTAAGGGTGGTGTGTTTTTTTTCCCCAAAATTACCCCAAATTTTCATCTGTTTTTTCTGTGGGGTATTTTTACCCCAAGGGTTAATTTAGCTTTTAAATTGTGGGGTAATTTAAAGGAAAAATTAAGGGTGTGTGTATTTTTCCCCCCTTATACGCCTAAATTTTAACTGTTTTTTTGTAGGATATTTTATTTCCAAGATTTAATTTTTGTTCTTGAGTAATTTTAAAGAAAAAATACAGGGGTGTGTGTTTTTTTACCCCATTTTTATGCCTGAATTTCGGGTTTTTTCTGTGGGGTATTTTAAAAACCAAAAGTTTTATTTACCCTCTTGATTGGGGGGTAATTTGGGATTAAAAAACCCAAGTTGTTTGTATTTTTCCCCATATACCCCGGGAATTTCATGTGGTTTTTCGGGAAGGGTTTTTTAAAAACCCCAAAGGGGTTTAAATTAAGTCCCCAAGGGTTGGGTTTGGTACTGCAGTCCCCCCCCTTTAAAAGGTGGTGGATTTGCCCCCTTTCAGAGAGTTTAAGGGGCTTGCCCCCGGACCCCAGGTGGGGAGTCCCAACCCTTTAATTTTTTTTTTTTAAAAAAGGCGTACCAGCCCCCCAAAAAAAATTAGAACAGAAGGTGGGCCAGTCCTGACCCCTTCGGTGTTTTCCAAAAGGGGAAGGGCCGTGCAGCCCTTGTGGGCTGTAACACGGTCAGGGACAAAATGTCCAATTTGGGCCCCTTGGGGTTTTTTTTCCCCCCCCCCCTTGGGAAAAATTTTTCCCCCTTTTTAAAATTTTTGGCCCCCCCCCCCCACCCCAAACCTAATTTCAACCCCCAAAAAAAAAAAAACCGGGGTTTAAACCCCCCCCCCTTTCCCCGGGGAAAACCCAAAAAAAAAATTTTTTTTTTTTTTTTTTTTAAAATTTCCCCCAAAAAGGGGGGAAAATAAGGAAAAAAAGGGGGGGGGCCGGGGGGGGCCCCCCCCCCCCCAAAAGGCCAAAATTTTTTTTTTTTTAAAATTCAAAACCAAAAAAAAATTTTTTTTTTTTAAAAACCCCCCCTTGGGGGGGCCCCGAAACCCCCCCAAAGGGGGGTTTTTTTTTTTTAAAAAACCGCCTAAATTTTTTTGGGGGGAAAAAAAAAAAAGGCCCCCAATTTTTTTTTGGGGGAAAACCCCCCCCTTTTTTTTTTTTTCCCCCGGGGGGCCCCGGTTTTTTCCCCCCGGGGGGGCCCCCCCCTTTTTGGGGGGCCCCTTTTTTAAAAAAATTTTTTTTTTTCCCCCCCCTTTTTTAAAATTTTTGGGGGGGGAAAAAATTTGGGGGAAAAGGGGGGGGAAAGGGGGGGGGGGGGGGAAAAAAAGGGTTTTTAAAAGGGTTTTTTTAAAAAAAACCCCGGGGGAGGGAGGAAAGGGGGGGGGGGGGGAGGTGGGGGGGGGGGAAAAAAGGGGGGGGTTTTTAAAAAAAGGGGGGGGAGGGGTTTTTTTCCCCCCCGGGGGCCCCCCTTTTTTTTTTTTTGGGGGGGAAAAAAATTTTTTTTTGGGGGGGGGGCCCCCCCAAAAAAATCCCAAAATTTGGGGGGCCCCCCCCTTTCCCCCCCGGGGGGGGCGGGGGGGTTTTAAGGAAACCCCCCGGGGTTTGGGGGAAAAGGGGGGGGCCCCCTTTCCCCCCCGGGGGGCCCCCCCCCAAAACCCCCCGGGGGGGCCCCCCCAAAAGAAAACCCCCTTTTTAAAAAAACCCCCCTTTTTTCCCAAAATTTCCTTTTTTTAAATTTTTTCCCCCAAAAAAAAAACCCCCCCCCCCTAACCCCCCCCCAAAAACCCTTTTTAAAAAAAAAAAAAAAAATTTCCCCCCCCCCCAAAAAAACCCCCAAAAAACCCCCCCCCCCACCCCCAAACCCCCCCAAAAAAAAAAACCCCCCCCCAGAAAACCCCCCAAATTAAAACCCCCCCCCCCCCCCCACCCCTCTTTTTCCCCCCCCCCACCCAAAAAAACCCCCCCTTTTTTCCCCCTTCCACACCCCCCAAAAACCCCCCCCCCCCCACTTTAAAAAAAAAATCCCCCCCCCCTTCCCCCTTTTTTAAAACCTTTCCCCCCCCCAAAAAAAAAAAAACCCCCCCCCTATTTCCCCCCCCCCCCAACCCCCCCAAAAATTCCCCCAAAAAAATTTAAAAAAACCCCCCAAAAACCCCCCCTTTAAAAAAACCCCCCCCCCTTTCCCCCAAAAACCCCCCCTTTCCCCCCCCCAACCCCCTCCCAAAAAATTTTTCCCCTTTTTTCCCCCCCCCCTTTTCCCCCCCCCCCCAAACCCCCCCTTTTCCCCCCCAAAAACCCAAACCCCTTCCCCCAAACCCCCTTTCTGCCCCCACCAATTCCCCAAAAAATTAAAAAAAAAAAAAAAAAAAAAACCCCCCCCTTTTAAACCCCCCCCAATTTTTTTCCCCCCCCCCTTCCCCCAAAAAAAACCCCCAAAATTTTTTTTCCCCCCCCCCAAAAACCCCCCCTTTTTTAAAAAAACCCCCAAAAACCCCCCCCCCACAAAAAAACCCACAAAAAAACCCCCCCAAAAAAAAAAATTAAAAAATCCCCCACCCCCCCCCCCCAAAACTTTTTAATAAAATTTTCCCCCAAAAAACCCCCCCCCAAAATTTCCCCCCCCCCCCCTTTTCCCCCCCTTTTTTTCCCAAAACCCCCACACCAAAAAAAACCCCCCCCCCCCCAAAAAATTTCCCCCTTTTTTTCCCCCCAAACCCCCTTTTTCCCCCCCCCCCCCCTTTTTTTTTTCCCCCCCCAAACCCCCAATTTTCCCCCCCCCCTTTTTCCCCCAAAAACCCCCCAAAAAAACCCCCCCCCCCCCCCCCCCAAAAAAACCCCCATGGGGCCCCAAATTTTTAAAAACCCCCCTTTAAATTTCCCCCCTTTTTCCCCCCCCCCCTTTTTAAAATTTTCCCCCCAAAAAAAAATTTAAAAAAACCCCCCCCCTTTTTCCCCCCCCCCTTTTTTTTTTTCCCCCCCCTTTTTAAAAATTAAAAAAAACCCCCCTTTTTAAAAAAAACCCCCCCCAAAACCCCAAAACCCCTTTTTTTTTTTTCCCCCCTTTTTTTCCCCTTTTAAAACCCCAAAAAAAAACCCCCCCAAAAAAAAAATTAAAAACCCCCAAAAAAAAAATTTAACCCAAAAAAACCCCCAACCCCCCCTCCCCTTTTTAAAATTTCCCCCCCCCCCAAATTTTCCCCCCCTTTCCCCCTTTTTGAAAAAACCCCCCCCCCCAATTTTCCCCCCCCCAAAAAACCCCCCCTTTCCCAAAAATTTTTTTTCCCCCCCCCCCTTTTTTTTTTCCCCTTAAAAAACCCCAAAAAAAAAAAAAAAATACCCCCCTTTTTTTTCCCCCCCCTTTTTAAAAAAAACCTTTTTTCCCCCCCCCTTTATTTTTTTCCCCCCCCCCCCCCCCCCCCCCCCCAAAAACCCCCTTTTTTAAAAACCCCCCCCCCCCAATGTGTTAAACCCCCCCCCCCCTTTTCCCCCCAAAAAACCCAAAAAAAAATAAAAAAAAAAATTCCCCCCCCCCCCTTTTTTTTTTTTTTTTTTTAAAAAAAACCCCCCCCCCCCTTTTTTTCCCCCCCCCCCCCTTCCCCCCCAAAAAACCCCTTAAAAAAAAAAAAAAATTTTTCCCCCCCCCCCCCCCCCCAAAAAAAATTTTTAAATAAAAAACAAAAACCCCCCTTTAAAAAAAAAAAAAATTTTTTTTTTTTTTTTTTTAAAAAAAAAAAAAAAAAAACCCCCCCCTTTTTTTTAAAAACAAAAAAAAAAAAAAACCCCCCTTTTCCCCCAAAAAAAAAAAACCCCCCCCAAAAAAAATTTTTCCCCCCCCCCCCCCAAAAAAAAAAAAAAAATTTCCCCCAAAAAAAAAAATTTTAAAAAAATTTTTATCCCCCCTTTTTTTTCCCCCCCCCCCCCCCCCCCCCCCCAAAACCCCCCTTTTTTAAAAAAATTTTTCCCCCTTTCCCAAAAAAACAAGAATTTTTTTTTTTTTTTTAAAAATAAATTTTTTTAAAAAAAAACCCCCCCCTTTTTTTTTTTTTCTTTTTTAACCCCCAAAAAAAAGGCCCCCAAAATTTTTTTTTAAAAAAAAAAAATTTTTTTTAAAAAAATTTTTTTTTAAAAAAAAAAAAAAAAAAAATTTCCCCCCCAAAAAAAAAAAAAAAAAAAAAATTTTTAAAAAATTTTTAAAAATTCTTTTCCCCCCCTTTTATTTTTTTTTTTTTTTGGCCCAAGCTCCCCTACACTTGCAGCAGGAATAGCTGTTTTTTAACGCAAATTCGTGTGAAAATTGGGGTGAAACATTTTTGCAGGAAAATTCGGGAAGATGGTGACATCCGGAATTTTTGAGAAATTCGCCCATCTCTAATTTTGTGTTTTTCTTTTTGTAAAAGAAGGGTACAAACAATTTTGTCAACGTGTGTAATTGTGATCAAGCAACCACATAGCCTAGTCGCATAGTGCGACATAAACATTAAAAAAGACGAAAAGCAATTTAAAAAAGGTTTGAACAAATAAAGAACACGTTTTCCCAATAAAATATGTTATTTTGTAAATGAAATAACAACAAAAAGTTAACCTGTCCTCAATAATCCAATTTATAAATGATCATGTTATTTAATCAGTATAATGAACACTGAAAAAGTAAATAAATGGAAAAAAACATACCATTTGCATTTTTTGTTCATCCAGCCTCACAAAAACAGATTAAAAAGCAAAAACTCCTATGTACCCCTTAAGGCAGCAAAGACAATATGAACTTAGTTCACAGATGAAAGGGTTTTTCATAGCTCCAGCAATAGAGAAATAAAAGAAGTAATGAATCTTAGAATATCATATGACATAAAAATGTGATTTACTTTATTAAGTGGCAATTATGATTTAGGGTTGTTAGAAGGAGCCTATAAAAAGAGGGGTGTCCTGCAAAAAGCGTGTTGTGATTTGTAAAAATTTTCTGTAGCCAATTTTCAAAAGTAAGCAAGTATTATCTAAGCAAATATCATTTGTATGAATATATATGTGTGTTACACCAGGCATCAACCACCATTTTCAGATTTTTGCTTTTGTTTTCAACCCCCACCTCCAAAAGCCATAACTTTTTTATATTTACATTTAGAAAGCTTTTTTTTGCAGGATTAAATGTTTTATTTTAATGGTGCCATAGAATGTACTAGAAAATCCCCATAAAATTATAAGTGGAGTAGAATATGCAAAGAAATGCAATTGCACCACTTTGGTAAAAATGATATGTTATTTGTATTCTACAGGTTAGTACAATTCTGGTGATTTGCTGAGTTTTCGTTATGTTTTAGTATTTTTAAAATTTGTGCTGCAGCGCCGTTTTCTGTGACCATTAACTTTTTTGTTTTTCAATCTAAGGACCTGTTTGAGGGCTTGTTTTTAATAGTTGTTTTTGGTACAATTCTGGGATACATGCAACTTTTTGACCACTTTTGATTATAATTTTTTTAGAGATTTGAAATCCCCCTGAAAAACACTTTTTTGTCATTTGGATTTTTTTTGGCAGGGTATAGTAGATATACTAATATGACAGCTATGGAAGCCTTCATGACTGCTGCCCTATATGCTTATAATTTAGACACCGCAGTTGTGCTTATGTTGGCATCTTAAAGGTTTGATGGCCAGGATTAAAGGATCCCGCCCCACTGTGGCAGTTGCCAACTTTATCTAAAAGCCAGCACATGTCTCATATGAGCAGGCTAGTGGTGTTTAGCCAATAAACTGAGAGAGAGATACAATAAACAAATGGGTCTTAGGGCATGTCCCCATGGCCCCAATTTGCGGCCGGTTTTTCAGATGGTTTGCGGTTTTGCAGACCGTCTGAAAAACCGGCCGCAAACTAATACACTAGGCTGCTATGGAAAACCCGTGCAGCTTTCCCCACTGCATGGGTTTTTCGCCCGGTGGTTTTTCAAACTGCTGGGCACCCGAAAAACATTGTGCATGTTCATTCTTCCTTCCGGTTTTCGGACGGTTCATGAACATCGCAATGTGAAGGGGGAGGGCTTTTCTCCACTAACTGCAGAGAAAAGTCATCCCCTGGCGGCCGTGGGGACGGCACTAAAACAGGACAAATACCGGTTGGATAAACTGACCGGTATTTGTCCTCTGCAGTGGGGATGAGCATTTATTTATGTTTTAAGAAATAGTAAGGGCTCGTTCACACGGCTTATTTCGCAACGGATTTACAGCCGTATTTACGATAGTAAATCTGTTGCGAAATCAGTTACAAATAAGTAACAGGCCGTTTTATATTGATTTTAATGGGAAATCCGTGTCGTTGTTCAGACGACACGTATATCCGTGCCAGATTGTGGCCGCAGATTGCGTCCGCTATCCGTCCGGAAAAACAATTAGCATGTCACATATTTCCAGACGGATTCACCCCCATATAAAGAATGGGGATTGTGAATCCGTGGGTAAAACAGTGCCAAATACGTGCCACACTTAGTGCACTTATTTTTCAACTGATTTGCCCAAATAATTTCGGAACGGATTTACGATTGGAAATCCGACGTAAATACGTTCTGAAATAAGCCGTTGTGAACATTACCTAAGGCCCTTTCCCCCGAAGGACAAATGGTTGGTTTATCCAATGGTTTTTTGTCCAGTTGTGTCCGTCCCCATGGAAAGAGGGGGAGGGTGGGGGGGGCTTTTCTCCCCCTTTCCCCATTCCGGTTAACTTTTGAAAATGGAGGAAAAAATGAACATGCATTGTGGGGGGCTGGGGGGGGCTGCCACAGGTTTTTTTCATAAAGCCCGGTGTTTTTCGTTGCGGCCGCAAACTTGTGCTGTGGGTGACATGGCCTAAATTGGTGTGACAGGTTTGGACCCAACAGAAAAGATATTGCCCCTGTTAAAACAATGTAAAGATCTTACTATCAAACTAAAGTAACCCACAAACAATATTTGTTACAGAACCTTATTGCGAGTGGTTTGAGAATTTACGTACTGAAAAAACGGTTTTGTCAGTGCTATGCTGCTCTTTTACTTGTGTATCAACACATGTTCATTGTCATATTTCAGCTATTTTTTATTTAAAGCTTCACACAGACAATGGAACAATAAGGATATGTTCACACAGCATTTTTTAGATGCATGTTTGGATCATGTTTCGGACCCAAAACAACAATGTGCAGTTTGATTAAACATTAGTTTCAATGTAAAACACGCATCGGCCTGAACGCTGATGAGTGTTCTACATGCGTTTTCTTTTTTTGATTTTTTCCAAATTCCCTTAAAAGAATTAACATGTCAATTTTTTTTTTTCATTTTACCAGCAAAACCCCGTATTTTAACTATACGGGGCATTTTTTGCTGCACAGAAAATGCATCCAAACATGCACCACAGCGTTTTTCTGTCCATTTTTCGGATTGAAAATTTGATTGAAAAATGCCTTGCGAACATTACCTAATCTTTGGGACGGCAGCAATAGCAACCAGATTCCCTAAAAAAAAGCAAAAGTCAATGTAAATGGAAGTAGGCAGGACATAGAGAACTCAGAAATCAAGGAGCAGATACTGGCATGGGAATCAGGGAACAGGAGCCACTGATTAGCTGGTACACAGCAGGCATGGGAACACTGGAGCACAGGCATAGGAACACTGAAGCACCAGAACAACACACACTGGAACACTCGAGTATGGATACAGGAACACTGGTGAATGGGTACAAGAACACTAGCGCATGGGCACAGGAACACTGGAACATGAGTACATCAGGCACAGGAACACTGAAGTATGGATACAGGGACACTGGAGTATGGATACAGGAACATGGAGACCGTACAGAACACTAGAACTAATTTTAGCGGGCGGACACTGGAGAGGAATAGGAACACGGAGTAGATACAGGGAAAAAGGGGGTATGGTACAGGAACACTGGGGTATGGTTTGGAACATGGAGCAGGGTAAAAAAAACTGAAACAGGGCACAGAAAAAACCCGGAGCCTGGGACGGAACACTGGAGCACAGGTACAGGAAAAGGAAATTGGAAAAAGGACAATAGAGCAAGGGACATAGTTTCATAGTATGAAAAAAAAACATTTGGCCATAAGTTCAACCCAAAGGGGGGGGGAAAAAATGTGGCCAAAAGGGGGAAAGGGGTAGGGAAAAAATTTTTAAAATTATTTTTTCCCTACGATGAAGACTTTTAACCCATAAGGCAAGAACTAAACTGCCCTAATGGAAAAATTTCATTCCGATCCCAAAAAATTTTTTTATCAGAGGTCCCGGGGGGTTTTATTTGCTACCTAAGTATTAATTTTATTTTGTAGTAATGTGCACGCAAGGGGGGGTGCGTGGGCCCTGACGCCCCCAGCCCACTGCCCCTACCTACTTGGGAGTACCCAGGCAAAACAAACCCCCAACTGGGGCGACAGCCCCAGTGTAATGAGGGCCATCAGGGGAAAAACAAGGTCAAACATCCGGGCGATAAAAAGTACCCAGAACGATATGCCAAGAAAGTAAGCCAAAAAAAATAGTCAAAAACAAGCCCGGGGGCCAAACATGTCAGGGCGCAGTACAAAATCAGAGGCAACAAGCAAGGTCAAGAAACGGGGCCGAGGGCAGAAATCCCGGAGAACAACAACAAAAGGAAAAAACAGGAACAGAAGGGAAACCTTTTTCAGGCAAAGCCTGGGGGGGAATGAGGAGGTTTAAAAAAGGGTTGCCCTGGAACCGCTCCCCCGGCCCATTGGTGAGCATCCGGGCCTTTTTTTGGTCCTTTAAAAACATACTCTCTTGGGAGAGGGTCGAGATGTCACTCCTGGCTCAGGGAGCAGCACCTCTCCCGGGGGTGGTCCCAGAGCTTAAACCCCTCGCAGGTGTTTGAAACAGGGGGAAGACGCCCAGAGAACTTATCCTGCAGTACCCCCCCCTTTGGGAGGGGCCCTGGCCCCTTCCCCTGACCGGGTCTCCTGGATGAGTGCGGGGAAAATTCCTTGATGAGGGAATAGCATAAAATTGGGTTAGCAGGAACCCACAACTCTTCTCGGACCTAACCCTTAAAGGACCGGGTATTGCAGCGCCTTTGTACTTGCGAAGCAATAATTGGGCCACCCCCCTCTAACTCCCCTTTAAATTAACGGGAGGAGGAGGTTTAGCATGGGTGCGGTTTGGAACGTACCTCTTCGGGAAACGCCCGGTGAAATACATTATGACCGGAAACCCAAGGGGGGGGGGGGGAAGTTTAAGATGGTGGGCCCCACTGATTAAATCCAACCCAAAATGACATAAGCCCTAAAAAGCGCGGGAAGCCACCAGGGGGAGTATAAAAAGGGAAACGGGAGACAGAAACCTTACCCCCAAACCTTTAAACCCCCAGTCAAAGGGCCCCTTCACACTTTTCCTTCGGGATGTTCTGGGCGTTCGCCAAATTCTTATGAACTTGGGCCCAGGACTGTGCACAGATCGTTAACGATGGACATCCACCCCACTATGATCAGGAAGTAGCATCGGCCAATGATGCATGATGTCTAGGATGGCAGCTATAATTACAGAAAAGGGAGAGAAACACCAGTCGAACTACATCCATGGTTAATAATAGTATTCCACCAACAGGTAAGTATTTCACCAGTTATCCCTGCTGATTCGAGTCAAAAACACCTGAGTTTTTGCGTAACAGTTTGTTCCCCTTCTCATTGCCCATTAGTCTCTGGGTGGAAAGCAGAGCAGAAGGACGAGGTAATTTAACCGAGCCTTAAGAGAGCTCTCCCAGAAACCAAGAAACAAATTGAACTCCTCTATCAGAAACAATATTTTCAGTAGACCTGCAGTTTAACGATATGTCTGATAAAAAGTTCAGCAAGAGTTTTTAGACGACGGTAACCTTTATCGGGGATCAAGTGGCACATCCTTATACGCGTCCACTAACACCCAATATGGACGTCTTGCCTTAGAGGTAGGTCATAAAATCCATGGAATTGTGAGTCAAAGTCGATTTGGTATAAGTAGAGGACAATGTTCACCAGGAGGGCGAGTTCTGGGAACTTTGCCGAGCACAGATGTCGCAGGCTATTACATAGGCCCCCACATCACAGGACAATGACGGCCATTGAAATGTGTCCTCTTTGTTACCTGACACTCGGGATGTCCAGATAACACTGAATCATGTAATTCTTCTATTAGTCGTAACCGGTGGACAAAGACCTTAAACAAGACAATCCACGGGTCTATTCCTGGTGTGTCTTGCATCTCGTGGTCTAAGGTCAGGGGAATGACAGAGACGACCATTTCTTTAGGTGAAATGGTTACTGGAATCATCCTGAGGTGATGTGACTGGCACAGAAACTTTAGACAACGCGTTCCGCTTAACATTCTTAGACCAAGGTCTGTATGTACAGGAAAGTTAAATGAGAAAAGAACCAAGCCTACTATGCCTGCGAGGGTTCAACCTTTTAGCACTCTCTAAAAAAGGTAAGGTTCTTATGATCGTTTAGGACTCGTGACTTGGTGCTGGGGCACCCTCGAGTAATGGTGCCATTCCTCGAAACCATTTAATGCACAATTCTCAGTTCCCAACATCATAATTCCTCTCGGCAGATGAGAATTTACAGGAAAAGAAGGCACATGGCAGAGGACGTGGCCGATCACTGAGTAGCACTGCCCCCGCCACCAAAACTTTCTAAGCATCTACATCAACTACGAATGGGTTTGGTGTATGATTGGCTTGAACAACATGGGGCTGAGACCAAAACCACTGCTTGCGTTTTTCGAAGCCTCTCAAGGCCTCCGCGTTGCCAGTTACTGTAATTAACCCTCTTTTAGTTATATCAGTTACATGGCGAGAACAGAAAATTTAGGAATACATTTCGAAAATAATTGGCAAAGCGCTAAGAACCGCTGTATGGCTTTCATGGGAGGTAGGGCGAACCCAATCGAGAATTTGCCTGGACTTTCAGGATCCAATACGGGAATGAGTTCGGAGTCAAAATATTATCCCAGGAACGGTATCTCCTGAACCCCCGAAATCACATTTCTCAAGTTTGGCAAACAAATGATTTACCCTTGGAATCTGCAAACACTTTGCCGTACGTGTTTAACGTGGAAGACCAAACCTGCGAATAAATTAAATATGTCAGATAAACAACCATTTACAAGACCAAATGAGATCTCGGAAAACATCATTCAACAAGGTTCTGGAAGACCGCGGGTATCGTTACAACCCAAAGGGCATAACCAAATATTTCAAAATGGCCTTGGCGTATTACATGCAGTCTTCCATTCATCCCCCTCCTTGATTGACTTAAGGTTGTAAGCCCCTCTTTCAAGCAGTTTGGAGAACCACTTTGCCCCCCGAATTTGATTGAACAGATCGGGAATCAAAGGTAAGGGGGTATTGGTTCTTAAACAGTTACCTTATCGTTCCCGGTATCAATGGCAAGGACGGAGATACCATCTTTTTCTTCAAAAAAAGGTACCCCGCACCCATAGGGGACACCGAGAGGGCTAGGATATGTCCTTCGGTAAACTCTCTGCAATTTACTGCTCATGGCGAGTCTCTTCGGACAGACAGATTGTATATCCTGCCTTTGGGGGAAATCTCACCCGGCAAATAGTTCAATAGCACAATCATAGGGCCTTTGCGGAGGTAAACTGCTCAGAAGAGTCTTGGAAAACACAACAGTTAAGTCGCGGAATAAAGGAGGAATGCTGCTCAATCTCCGCATTACCAAGGATGATGGGAAGACATTTTATTACTGCATGCTTAACCCCACCTAATCAATTCTCCAGAATCACAGGGTTGTTCTTCTGAAACCAGGGCACCCTAAACACCACGTCAGCAGGTAAGGACCTCCATGACAACAGAATACACCATCTCAGTGTGCATAGATCCCACCAGATTCCGAAGGCTCAGGAGTGAATGTTGGATTTGCCTCTGATCAGCAGGGTTGAATCTATGCCAACACACCTGCAAGGAAATCAGATAGAGGCCTCCAGGGACAGGCCAAGATACTTAATGAACGAGTGCGTCCACAAATTGCAACTGATCCCGAAATCACAAAGGGCCCCCCCGGAATTAGGACCTGGAAAAATACGAAAATCTTAACTGGAAGCAACAACTTTTTTAACACCATGGGAAATACCTGTTCACCTAGGTATTTAGGTAACCCTCCTGCGAGTCACCTAGGCGCTGGAGTTTTCTGGCTGGATCCTCCTGTCACGTCGCATCCGGACACTTCCCGGATGCAACGTTAGATCTTGCGGTCACTGGCTGGGCCCGCAGATGAGGCTCCTAGTTGCATAGGCTCCTCAGAGGATATCTCAACATGAGCGGGTCCTGGATGAGGCTGAGTTGAAAAAATGGCATGTGGCGGGTGGGCAGCGGAGTAACATGGGGTAACAGAGTAAATGTTCTCTCCCGGCGTCTCTCCCTAAACCGTCTATCCAGGTGAACTGCCAAAGCCATAGCCTCATCAGGTGTGCCAGGGATTGGATGAGCTACCAACATGTCTTTTACATGGTCAGCTAGCCCTAATCTGAACTGCACGTAAGGGCTGGGTCATTCCAGCCCGAAGGAACGGACCAACGCTGAACTCCGAACGAATCTCCCTCCACAGTCCTCTTGCCCTGTCCTAAAGTGGTGAGTTTGCGATCTCCGCCACTGCTTCCCTATCAGGGTCTTCAAAAAGAAGCCCAAGGTGTCAAAAAGCGGGTCCACTGACGACAATCGGGCGAGTCGAGGGTGGTAGTGAGAAAGCCCATTCGGGGAGAACTTGGAGGTACCTGACATAATATCCCACCCTCTGCTTCTCTTAAACCTGAGGTAAGTGGGCGGAGACGAAAGTACAATCGGCATCCTTCATTAAAACACTACAAAGGGCCTTTCTGTCTCCTGAGAACCTCGCGGGTAATTGAATAGAGGGTCACTTAATGGGGTGGAGAGGGTGCGAAGAACTCTTAGCCTGAGGGGTACCCTGGGTGGTCTCCTGGGCTGCCTCTAAGTGCCAGATCCTGGACCAAACTGGGTAGCCTCTGTATCTGCTCTACTATGCAATCATGGGGTAAATTGGTGAGTGGAAGCAGAGAAATAGGGGCCTGACAAAAAACTGTCCGTCAAGGGAGGTGCAGTGGGCCCTGAATGCAACCCTGCCCACTGTCCCTACCTTACTTGGCATGCTGCCCTAGGCGGCAGACCCCAACTGGATGACAGCACCTATGCTGCTAAGTACAGGGCCATCAGGGAAACATAAGGTCAAACAGTCAGGGTTGGTAAACGTACGGGAACGTATATGCCAAGAAACGTAAGCCAAAAGAATACTCCAAAACAACCTGGGGTCCAAACACGGTCAGGAGCGCAGTACAAAATAAGAGGCAACAAGCGAGGTCAAGAAACGGGCTGAGGTCAGAACTCCAGGAGAACAACAACAAAAGGAAAGACAGGAACAGCAAGGGAACACTTTTGTCAGCAAAGCCTGGTGGGGAATGAGGAGGTTAAGGAGGTCTTCTGGACACCGCCCCGCAGTGATTGGGGCGGTGTCAGGGCCTTCGATTGGTCCTGAGAGACACACTTCAGTTGTGGGGAGAGGCTGCCAGAGATGTCTATACTGGCTCTGGAGCAGCACCTCTCCAGAGTGTGGTCCCGAGGCCAGATTATTAACCCTAGCAGGTCGTTGTACTAAACAGGTGGAAGACTGCCCAAATGAACGTATCCTGACAAAGTGGTTTCTTTTTTTTAAACTCTCAACTGTTCCTGCAGTGACCAGCTCCTCAGGTGGCTATTCCATAGATTCACAGTTCTCATAGTGACGACGATTTTCTCCTCGTGAATGAAATAAAATTTTTTTGCGTTTTTTATCCTTTTTTTTATTTTTTCTCCCAAAGAGGCGAATGTCTTTTTTTGTCTTTTGGTGGGGTTTTTACATTAAATAGTTTTTCTCATACTTTTTGTTGGACCTTTATATATTTATATAAATTCAGCATGTCTCCACCAGGGTCGTTCTTTTTCCAGTATATATAAGTTTCATTTTTAACCTCTCCTCATCATAAACTTAAGAAGTTCTATTCCCTATTAGTTTGGTGTGCTCATTTTATACTTTCTCTGCTCCATTCCATCCTTTGTATGAAACTGGGACCAGAACTGAACAGCATATTCCAGATGACGTCATATTAATGCTTTATATAGAAGTAATATTACATCCTTGTCTGATGACCCATGCCTCTTAGACGCAGCTGAATGACATTGCTTGCTGTTCTGTAGTCTATGATCCACAAGTACACCCAGACCCCTCAAATGATTCTCCCAGTTTTTTGCCCTCTGGGACATATGGTGCATGCAGATTACCCAGATACAGAACTTTACATTTATCCATATTGAACTCATTTGCCAAGTGGATGCCCAACACTCTGTGTGTGTCCAGGTCTGCTTTTGCAATTTATGAACATCTTCCATAGATTGCACTGCATAGCTTGGTGTCATCTGTAAAAATAGAAACAGTGCTATTAATCCTCTTCCCTATATCATTAATAAATACATTGAATAAAAGAGGACCAAGTACTGAGCCTTGGAGTTGAACCATTTCTACATTCAGGCAATTTATTATATCCATTGATGTGTTAACAGTGCTGGCACTGCCTACATTCGTTCTGGACCCACCAACATCAGCAATGATCTCACCCACATCAGCAGTGACCCCACGTACATCATCACTGATGCTGCCCACATCAGCTACTTTCTTTTCTTTTGTATATACAGAGCTGGCTTCTCCTGATCCCCAGTGACCAGCTCCCCATTACTTTTATTTAAAGGTCCTACATGTCCTGACTTTGTTTTTTTTGCATCTATATGTTTAAATAATTTCTTAGTGTTTGTTTTGCTGTCCTTGGAAACCTGCCGTTCATGTTGTATTTTAGCTGATTTGCTCACCTACAGATTTCATTAAGTTTTTTGTAATTTTCAAAGGCTAATGCTGACCTCCGTGACTTATAGTTTCTTAATGCCCTTTTTTTATTATTTATTGCCCTCTTGACATAAGGTGGAAGCCATGTTTCAGCAACAATGTTTTTGCCCTCCTGATCTGTGATTGTTTTTCCCAGTTTACACTAAAACAAATTATATTGAGGTCGCTGCTACCAAGATTTTCAGAAACAATGACCGCTCCAACAAATTCTGCTTTGTTAAAAATTACCAGATCCAACAGAGCATCACTTGCTCAGAGCATCACCAGTGGGATCTTCCACAAACTGGCCCAGAAAATTATCCTGCATCAGATCGAGGAAATTTCTCCCCTTATAGTAAAAGCAGAACCATGACTCCAGTCAATACCTGGGTAATTGAAGTCGCCCATTATCACCACTGTACCCGCCTGTGCTGCCAGCTTCATTTGTTTGTGCCGCTGAACTTATGTCTCCTCCAATTGTAAAGAATAAGAAACAGCATCCAACGGCTTGGTAAAATTAAAAATGCTTCTTTATTCTTCCACAGAAAACACCTTAAAGTTGCATGCAACGTTTTGACCCCACTGGGTCTTTATCCAGCATGCCGAACAGTGTGATATTTGTCTTAAAATAAAGACATCAATCACTCCCCACAAATAAAAATTGTACACGCCCACAACAAAGCGGATCTAAAAACATAATGTACCAGTGGTATCTCAATCTACAGATTCTACAGTTTATCACACGGTGTATAAACTTAATCACTAAGCAAAAAAGATTTGATAGTATCAACTAGAGATGGCGCATTTCTCACAAAAATTAGATTCGGTCACTTCGACGAATTTTTTCCGACAACAATTAGTTTCGTTTCCGAATTACTTCGGCACGAATCGCGGTTTAAAAAAGGGGGGCAGCTATTACCAGGCAGTACAGTAGCCTGCAGGGTGCTGTTTAGAATCGTTGTGCCATGCTTAAATATGCAGAGAGGAGAGCTTGTGTGGTCTTCATACAATGTATGTGTTTTAGTATGACAACAGGTTGAGACTGCAGCCGCTTTTAGAATCGCTTCACTATAAATTCTCTGGGCACTTAGAGGGCAAAAACTGACGAAAAAAAACTGAAGCGGGAATGTAGCTGATAAGTCATGCCAGCGAAAAAGCTGGAAAAAAAAGCAAGCTGAGAGTCTGGTGGCAACATTAGTGACAGAGTTGAAGGTGACGGCGGCAGCAACAAGCAGCATGAGGTCAGGCAGGGGCACAATGACATTCTGGAATGGGGTGGCAAAAACACGAGGAAGCCAGAGTGGCACAATGACTGAGAACGTGGAGGTCACGGGGCAGCAGTATGAGGTCAGGCAGTGGCACAATGCATTCTGGAGGTGGCAAACAGGAGGAAGCCACAGAATGGCACAATAATGAGAGCGGAGGTCTGGCGGGCAGCATGGGTCGGCGGGGACAATACATTCGGGGTGGCAAAACAGTATTAGGCCACAGGTGGCCAACACACAGTGTGGAGGCACGGGGGGGGGGGGGCAGCATTATGAGGTCGGGCGTGGACAATGACTTTCTGGGGGGTGGCAAAACGGGAGGGAGCCACAGATGGCCAATACTGAGAGCGGAGGTCACGGCGGCAGCGCATGAGGTCGGCAGTGGCACAATACACAGTGGGAGGACATGGCAGCAGCCACAAGCAGCATGAGGTCAGACAGTGGACAATGACCAGGTGGATTCACGGCAAAGCAACAGAAAGCAGCAGCATGGGGTCTGATTTGGGCACAATGACGGTGTTGAGGTGGGTGGCAATACCAGCCCCTGGTAAAGAGGTGGTAGGAGATGGAAAATGGCAGCAGTTTGTGGGGGCATCAGGTGGGTGGCGGATCAAATAGGGGCTGGGGCGGGTATTTGCCCCCAGAGGGACCCTAAGGCATTGGGTGTGGAAAAATTCTGGCGATCCAGCCTGTTCATTTGAAAAAGGTCAGTCGTTCCATTTTTCCCCGTGGAAAGGGGGTTCTCCTTGGGAAACGATGGCCCCCGCCGCACTGAACACCCCTGATGCCAACAACTGGCCCGGGCCCGGACAGTTCTCAACTGCAAATCGGCAAGTTGCGGCCACACATCCGTTTGGGCTGCACAGTAGCCCAGCGGATCTTTAATTGGGGTGGCAGAGTGTGTCCAAGTAGGCCAAAACCCTTTTGGTTCGGGACTGCCCCAGGTCCTCCCGGGGCGCGCTGGCGACTGCCCCCTACTAGGGGGGTGAAGGAAGCTGCTCATCAGTGACCCAACTTGGTTATACTGAGGACGGGTACTGCCCCCCTACCCCCCCCCCCCCCCCCAGCAGCCGCGGGGCAGTAGAAAAGGAGCGCTGGGAACCCCCCGGTCAGACCTGTCAGAGGAGGGCATGCCGCCCCTGGGAGGGGGCCAATGATTAGGGAGGTTTTCCCCTTAGATTTGAGTTTGCCCCCCTCTAAATGTGGGAAAAAGGCCCCCCCTTTTGGGACCGGTGCGGGGCCAAATGGGGTGGAGAGCCAGAAGCATCCCTCTGTGGATGCTGAAAAATTTCGGTGCCCCTAGCCAGGAAAAAAGCATGCTGCGGGCCATCTCACAAGTGACCCGGGGGGTCCCTGCCCCCATTTCCACTTTTTAAACTGCCCCGGTGTTTGGGGGGTCATCTGCTCATCTTCCCCATCTCCACCACCTCCCAGCTGCTCCTGCTCCCCTCTTTTGTCACCTGGGTATAAAATCCACTCATTTCACCAGACAAGCTTTGCTCCAATGTCCTCCTCCTCCTCCTCCTTTCAGCCCCATGACTCATGGGGCCACGAGATGTAGTCGCCACTCCCCCATTCCCCTCCCCAACAGTTTTTCAGCATCTGTTCCGGGACATAAAGCAGTGGAATGGGGTTATTCTTTCCCGTAGCCCGGCACTGACAAATAAGGTCGCCCCCTCGAAGGCCTCAACAAACGGCAGGTTTCACGCATGAGCTGCCACGGGCTACATAAAAGTTACCAGGGATACTTCTGCTGCCTGGATATAAAAAAAATCGTTAAAAGGGCCTTTCCTGTTCATAATCGGTCCAACTGTGCGGGCGGGAAATTTCCCAGGGGTGGAAAATCCATATCAGAGTGTTTTGGGGGGGGACCCCGTTCTCCCGCTGAACTCGAGGGGGGTTTTTCCTGGCTTTGTACGAATGGATAAAGTGCATGCACAGTTTCCGGGCCATTTTCAAATGTTCTGAAGATCGGGGGGAAGATTTCAAAAACCTTTTCAAAACCCAAGATTGAAAAGTGCCCCTGCAGGGCGCATGGACCACCCCTCCGGTGCGCGCACACCTGTTCCCCCCATTGTCCGTCCCCCATGGTTCCTTTTTGCGTTGGCGCGGAGAAAGCCACACTGTTTTCTTGCTGCATAGCGGAGCAGTTCCCCCTGTGTGACTTCGTTCGCCGAGGCAACCAGGTGTAGAATGCGAAACCCCGCTGTGCCCTACACAGTGGTTAGGGAGCATCTTGTGGAGGCTGAAGGGGTAGTGGGGTGGTGGAGGAGGAGGGGTGGCATTGGGCATTTTTGGCCACAGTTTGACAAGGGGAGGAAAAGGGCGTTCCTGCCAAGATGTTGGTGTGCCTGGGCTGGAAAGCACATTCACCCAGGGGGGCCGTAAAGGACATTAGGCCCTGACCGTTTTAAAAGCCCCAGACCCCCGCGTTTCCCTTGCCCCTTTGGGAAACCCAAACCGATAAGTAAGGGGACTGACCCCCTTTTTGCTATATATTTTTGAATTTGGTACTGCCTTTTTAAAAAAGAAATTACGGCTTGAAAATCTCCATCTCGGCTCGGCACAAGCCATTTTTTTCCTGAACGGTGCAGAGTCCACCATTGGGGAAAGGGAGGGACTGCAGTACCAAAAAATTGGACAGGACAGGGTCAGCTGCTGCACCTGGAGGGTTTTGGCCGCATACTTTTGTCTCTTTGCAATCGCCCGCTGAACATGTGCGCCATGGTACGAGGACAGGAGCATCTGGCCCGGGGGAGATGATGTCAAAGAAAACAGCCCCCTTCTGCAGAGTTGGTGGAGCCTTGACGGGCTGCATGGCATGCGTCCACGGGTCGCTGCTTTTGCTGTGCGGCGGGGATGGACCACCCATCTGAGCCACGTTTCCCCGGCCCGGATGGTGACGTCCCTTGTGTTGACGCAGGGGCGGGGTCCCAACGTTAGCTCCTCCCACGCTTACTTTCTGCCCACAGATTCTACAAAAACCCATTTTCCTTCCCCCGGGTTTTAGCAAAAAAACCCCACCCCGCCGAGTATGGAAATTTCCCGCCAACGCTCCGCAGGGTGACTACTCCCGCCGCTGCCCCGCTGGCCCCTGTCCCCGCAAAATTTATTGGACCCCACGAAGGGGGTTTTTTACCCGGGGCCCGTTGGGGCCCTCCCACCTCCACTGCTGCTATCCTGCGGGTCACGGCCACACCCCCCACTTGCGGGTGCGTTTGGCCTGACGCGAAGCGACCCCTTTCTCCTACGTGATGAACCCCTTGCCTCCCCCGGTCCAATCGGTGGGCACACATCATTATTTTGTTTAATCTCACTTCTGTCCTCATCACGGTCTTGGTATGCCGAAGCGACCTCTCACAACATGACCTCCCCTGCCACTTCCACATCTATACTTGCCCCCTACTGCAGAAGCAGGGGATATTGGCCCCCTTTTTCGCTGCCAAGTAGCGTGACTGCCCTCCTCAAATTTTAAACCCCCTAAAAAGTGGCGCTGGCCCAGACCCATAGTAGATCTCTGGCTTGAGGGAACCCATGGGGCAGAGGGGGGGCTGGGACAGTAGGGCGCTGACCGCTTTCCCGGGGCCTGCCAATAATGGTTTGTTGGGTTCCCCCCGACCTTGGTGGGGTTGTCAGATGTCATTGGAGGAAGAGGGTGACCTAGTAACCCAAACAAGAAACAATTTTTGGGGGTTTTTTGAAAAACAAGCGCCGCTAGATGACAGCGGCAGTTGTGGCCCACCCGGGGACCCTGCGCGACGTCCCTTGCTGGCTGCACCCGGGCCTTTTCCGGGGAAGTTTGTGCCACGCCACTCGCAGGGGCGACCTGCCACCCTCTGTCTGCATACTGTTTGTTCTAAAATGTACAGAAATGTTTGAGAGATACTGTAAATTTATAAATATACACCCTTTTTTTTTGACCCAAATTAACCCAAAATAACAAGCTTTGGGGAACCCATGGATTAAAATTTCGCTCCACAAATGGGAGGAAAAAATTTTCTTTTATGGCGTTTTAAAAAAACTGTGTGTTTTTCTAAATTAAAAGCACAAACGGCTTAATTAACCTTCGGAAGAAAAAGGACAGGAAAAAAATTTTTATATTTTGGCGTTGAAAAAACGGTTTATTTTTGTCACACACCAGCAAAACAACGCATAAATAAAACCAGGATGTAAATTTGGCCAAACAATTGAGCCGAAAAAACTAAGCTTTTTTTGGTGTTACAATTGCGTGTTTTCTACGCCAAAAACCCAAAAAAGATTTTTGTAATAACCTTTGTTGTGAATTAGGCTACAGAATAATTTTAAATTTTTGGCGTTAAAAAGGTTTTTTGGGGGGCAGCACCCAGCAAAACAACGCTTAATTAACCCCTGGGTGAAATTGCGCCAAAGAATTGGCCCCAAAAATGTAGCTTTGTAGCGGTTAAATTGCGGTTTTCTACGCCACACAAAAAGAGATACAGTTGTAATTAAACCCTTTTCTTTAATTAGGACAGGAAAAAATTTAAAATATTTTTGGGGTTAAAAAGACGGGTTTATTTTTGTCAGCACACCAGCAAAACAAAGCTTAAATTAACCCTGGATGTAAATTGCGCCCAAAAAATTAGCCCCCAAAACAGTGCTTTGTAGCGAGTACAATTGGTGTTTTCTACCCACACAACAAAAACGTTTTAATTAACCTTTGCTGTGAATTAGGCTACAGGAAAAATTTATATATTTTGGCGTTGAAAAAAACGGTTTGTTTGGGTCAGCACACCAACAAAACAACGCTTAATTAACCCCCGGAGTAAATTCGCCAAAGAATTGGGCCACACAAAATAGTAGCTTTGTAGCGTGTTACAATTTTCGTGTTTTCTACGCCCCCACAACAAGAGATACGTTGTAAAAACCCCTTTTCTTGAATTTGGGTACAGGAAAAATTTATATATTTTGGCGTTTAAAAAGACGTTTCTTTGGGGGCAGCACACCAGCAAAAAAAAACGCTTTTTTAACCCCTGGATGTTAAATTTCGCCAAAAAAATTGAGCCCCCCAAAATGTACTTTGTGCGTGTTACAATTGGTTTTCTACGCCACACAAAAAGAGATACATTGTAATTAACCTTTTCTTTTGAATAGGGTAAGGAAAAAATTTAAATATTTTGGGTTTAAAAAAGGGCGGTTTATTTTTGTCACACACCAGCAAAACAACGTTAATTAACCCCGGATGTAAATTGCGCCAAAGAATTTGGCCCACAAAATGAGCTTTTTTTAAGCGGTTCAATTGGTGTTTCACGCCACCAACAAAAACAGTTGTAATTAACCTTTGCTTGTGTTTAAGGGTACAGGAAAAAATAAATATTTTGGGGTTGAAAAAACGGTTTCTTGGGGGCCCCACACCCCGCAAAACAACGCTTAAATTTAACCCCCGGATGAAATTGCGCCAAAAAATTTAGCCACACAAACTAGTAGCTTTTTACGTGTTACAATTGCGTGTTTCTAAACCCACACAACAAAAAATACAGTTGTAATTAACTTTTCTTTTGAATTTTACAGGAAAAAATTTTTAAATTTTTCCGTTGAAAACACGGGTTTTTTTGGGGTCAAACCAGCAAAACAACCTTTAAATTTAACCCCGGATGTAAAAATTTCGCCAAAGAAGACCCCACAAAAAAATTTACCTTTGTGCGTGTTAAATTGCGTGTTTTCTACCCACACAACAAGAGATACAGTTGTAATTAAAATTTTCTTGTGAATTAGGCTACAGGAAAAATTTATATATTTTTGGGGTTTTAAAAAAGACGGTTTCTTGGGGTCAGCACACCAGCAAAACAACGCTTAATTAACCCCTGGATGTAAAATTGCCCCAATAGAATTGAGCAGCCAAAATGAAAGTGGTATTTGTATTGTAAAAACGCTGTTTCGTTAAATGAATACAACAGGAACTGTTTTAGATCCCACTTGGATATTGAATGTATATGCAGCTGCAGTGGACGCACACTGGATTTCAGATCCAATACCCCAAAAAATTAGAAATAGAACATTAAGAGAACAATCTCTGAGACAAGCTGAGACACCCCACAGAAATCGCTTTATAAAAATCAATTCTTCAGTAAGAGCTATCAGCCGCGGCAGCACCTTCCCTGAGGAGCACAGTGAGAGGAGTGTGAGCTCCGGCGTCGCGCCCGGACTTATATAGTGCGGTGACATCACAGAATCCCGCCGGTCTCTAATTGGCTTCACCTCTGCACATGTCATGCAGGCAATGCCCTTCTTCCTCCCAGAGTGCTTTGCCCCATGTAGCGCCATGTGCTCGCAGCCATTTTATCAATCAAAAGCACACTTCGTTCAACCCCAAGTTCACCCCAAATTTTTCCGAATTCTTACGAATTCACCGAAATTTTCCCCATTTTGCAAAAATTTCTTAAACGAAATGCACATTCCCGTTAAAAACCCCGACTTCTGCCCATCCCCCAAAATTTTCATACCCCATATAGCATACAAATCCTTCATAATGCAAGAAACACGAAAAAAGCGCAGGTCCCACTAGGCAAACAGGAGTGTCTTATACCTCCTAACTAACATAAACTCTACATAATGCACCAGTCATCCTCCACTTTACCCATAGCTGACAGCTAGTAGAAAATTGACAGCTGCGGACCTTTCCTACATATCATTCACAGGACCCATAACCTAGATATAACTGTTGGCTTAAATCATTCTAAAAGGGACATTTATCAGATCTATATTCGCTTAATTAAAATAGAGCCAACCATCTATTTTTCTTACTATTGAAGACTGTCCTTATAGACACTTTAGTATCCCTGTCAACATACTATCTCTACACGTCATGCAAAGAATCATATATTTATAACTTGACCTAACCTCAACCACAGACACCAAAGGGACCTGTTTCTCCTTCTCCTTCCTTAAACAATGTCTCCCTCTCAATGCATCTAACCGCTACTTTGCTTTCAATTAATACTCTAGGGTAAACACGTTTCACAAATTTAGTGCACATCTCTTCTAATCTCCTATCCACAACCTCATCCGCCACGCCTACAATTCTCTGTACTCTCAGCAATTGACTCCACGGCAATAAATCTATTATTCTCTTAGGATGACTACCCTGAAATTGTAAAACATTGTTTCTGTCAGTTGACTTAAAAGTTTCTCATTACCTTACTGTCAGTTCCCTGGTGAGTTGAATGAAGGACGTGTTCTTCCTTTTGCTCTCACAGTATCTTTCCAGGAAACACCATTCAAAGATGCTACGTAACTTTGTAAATTGCCGCATGCCAATTACCCGATTAACACCTATTCTGGTCAGCTATGTTACAGGAGAGGGCGATCTAGGAGTGTAGAGAGGAATATAAGCCTCCTGGCTAAAACAGACTGTAGGTGGTCTTTCTTCCTTGTTGTTCCCTAGGCTCCTGCAACATACAAGGGCCAGACTATAAAAATGTTCACAATATCCAAGAGCCAAAGATGACATGTCCCTTTCTCATGTATAATGGCCATTTGTTTACTTCCAAAGACCACGATACAATAGTTAACGAGCAGGTTCATGTTTGACAATATGTAATATGGTGTAGCAGGAGGAAACACTTTCACACAGGGTAATCCAAGCTGTTTGGTATAAAACCTTAAGGGCCTTCCTTTCCAAGATTCTAGAGGGGGGGTCTCTGCCCGAACCTTCTTCAAAAAGGGAGAGCATTCATCCTTGTCACTGCCAGTCCCATAGAATTTTTACTCTCGAGGATTTGTTTTAGCGCCGAAGTGATTACCGTGACAGTGCTATCTTTGAAACAGTAAAATTCAGAACATATATTGCAAAGCGCTTGTTTTATTAAATCCTTAATTTAAAACCCAACATTGTTTGCAAACCCTTAAACAGTATATCTATAATCTTACTCCTACCTAACTTTCACTAATCCAAAACCTTATCTTACTTCTCGACCATCACAGTGAATTGTTTATCGGTGCTTGCCTGAAAAACACTCCAAACAAAAAATAATTGTTCCAGAGTATGTATCCAAGTAGCCCCAAGATGAGCTGTGTACACTCCTTTCTCATGTCTGACCTGGCCAGTTTTTTCTCTACAGCCCCGATACAATTGGTCTACCGAGGGTAGCTTTTATGAATGTTTGTCAATGTATGTAATATGGGTACCATAGGAAAATCCACTTTCAAAAGCTGTGTCAAGTGTTTGTCTATAAAACTCTCTTCTAAGGCCTGATTAATTACTCCAGATAACTCAGACTGGGTAGGATTTTGTACCAACATCTCATAAACCGCACATCAGAGAATGATATCCTTGTCATCTGCCAGTTTCCATAGAATTTTTTACTCATCCGAATGGGAGATTTTGTTTATAGCGCCAAGTGATACCGGTGTGTCACAGCATGTCAATCTCTTTCTGAACCAACTGTATATAGACTTCCACAATAGAGTTGTCAGAGGGAATTATAAATCCACACTTATTGGAAAGCCCACAATTTTGCAAACATAAACAGGTATCAACATTATAATTATATTGTTACTCACAGCTTCTATATTTTCCTCAACCTGCACATCAACATTAGTTGCACATTCCTGTTTTTAAGAGAAAAAAGCTTTCAGTCATATTATCCTAAAAAACTCCAGATCCAGTTGAAACCAATTTATTGTTTGCACTGGGCAAAATAAAAACCCTCTAGAGAGTGCTATAACCTGTAGCTTAGTAAGGGTCTTAGAGGAAATGTTCACTTCTAGTTCATTTTGTTGGTCAACACTGGAGTTTTCTTGCTCATATGGCATGTCTGTCTCACGATCATTTCACTTGAGGCTCCGCTAGTGTTTACATCCGCCGCTTCTACTACTCTTGGAGTTCAATCACTTCTTACTGGAGGTTTCTCTAAAAAAAGGAGCCCTTGTCACAATGGAAGAGGACAATTCTTCTGCTGAATCTGAGTCCCTGGCATTAAAACTCATGGGTCCTAAGGCTTCTATTGGTTTGTGAAGTCAAAACAGTTGTTTGCAAATTATAAACCTGTCCTTTTGTATAATCTTACAAGTTTCTATGCCATTTAGATCTTTTTAGTTTTCTAGATCTCTATACGAAAACGTTGAACCTGAGTATCAACCTTACTGCAATACTTATTCCACTCATCAGTTGGCATTTGTTCTGCCCAGTCAGCTGTATTTCTAACTGTTGAATATTATTGTTGCAGTCTTCAATTTCTTTCATCAAAAATTCAATGTTAAGGAGCTTGATGTCAAAAGAAAATTTGTTTGAAATCAATTCAAACTTAGAGCAAAATTTAGCATTATTCAGCAGCAGTGAAGAATTTAAATGAGAGAGAAAAAAAGTTATTGCCAGCTCACCTCTCCAGAGACCCCAGAATTTGCAGGGAGACACACCTTGTCTGTGTGGAATTGTAGAAGCAGCAGCAAAAAGTGTTCCAGCAAAGATAGGAATTGCATTTTTTTTTATAAAACTCTTATTTAGAAATGCCTTAAAAAAATGCAGCATCATATATAAAAAAATTTCACTGTTGACGTATTTCAGGCGTTGTGCCCTTAATCATAATGATGATTATTATTAAGGGCACACACCTGAAATGCGTCAACAGTGACGCTTTGTATATATGATGCTGCATTTTTTTTAAAGCATTACTAAATAAAACAAGAGTTTTATGACTTTTTTTTTTCAATCCCTATTTTTGCTGGAATACGTTTTTCTGCAAGGGCTTAAATGATTCTGCAGACTCTGAGGGATCCTACATGGTCTATAGTACACAGATAAAGTCATCACATGTAGTTACATAGAAGTAAGTCGTTTGCGCTCACCCTCCCATTTTTTACACATCATGTCCACTGAACAAGCATTTAGAAATCTGGTATTCAAAGCCGAACCTGCCAGTATTCTCGTAGCTTCTTGCTTTGTGTAAGAAAAGGTGTTGAAGGACCCCGGACCACCCATCTTCAGGTCTTTAGCAAAAGACATCATATAGTTTGGGTGCACGCTGTATCTGAATTCACCAGTAAACAAAAAGTAAAATAATGAGCAGCACTACCTTCTTGTAGGGAATCAATGTTTCTAGCTCTCGAATCAAAGGAGCATCAGAACGTTCAAATGTAAAGAATAAGAAACAGCATCCAGCGGGTTGGTGAAATAAAAAACGCTTCTTTATTCCTCCACAGAAAACACCTCAAAGTTGCATGCGACATTTCGACCCCAATGGGACTCAGACTCAGCAGAAGAATCGTCCTTTTCCATTGTGACAAAGGCTCCTTTTTAAAGAAACCTCCAATCAGAAGTGATTCAACTCCAAGACTAGGCAAAGGGGCGGATGTAAACACCAGCAGAGCCTCAATCGAAATGATCTGGAGACAGACATGCAATATGAACAAGAATACTCCAGTGATGACCAACAAAAGGAACTAGTAGTGAACGTTTCCTCTAAATAAACTGATTTCAACTGGATCTGGACTTGAGACAGCTGTTTAGGAGAATACGACTGAAGGCTTTTTTCTCTGAAAAACAGGAATGTATGACTAATGTTGATGTGCAGGTTGAGGAAAACATAGTAACTGTGAGTAACAATGCAGCTGATAATGTTGATACCTGTTTATTAGGCCTTAATTCATCAGGCCTTTGAAGAGGTAGACAAACACTTGACACAGTTTTTTAAAGTGGATTTTCCTGTGGTACCCACATTACATACATTGACAAACATTCATAAAAGCTTTATAAATCCCCTTGGCACACCAATTGTATCAGGGAGGGGCTCTCTTTAGTAGTGTGGCATTTTTTCTAGAGTAGATACTTAGACCATTTGCGGTCAACACTAGCTCATATGTCAGGGATACATCTGATTTCTTACAGAAGCTTTCCAGTATGAATGGGTTGCCAGATTGTACTTTGGTTTCATTTGATGTGGTATCTTTGTATACCTCCATTTCACATTATTTTGGTTTACAGGCTATAGAGAAAAAATTGACCAGGTCAGACATGACAAAGGGATGTACACAGCTCATCTTGGGGCTACTTGGATACATACTCTGGAACAATTATTTTTGTTTGCAGATGTGTATTGCAGACAGCACCAAGGAACCACCATGAGGTACAATGTAGCCTCCACCTATGCTAACATCTGTTTGGTAGTCCTGGAGGAGGATCTTGTATATACCTCCAATTGCTTTTTGCATGTCCGATGCTGTCTTAGATATATTGATGATATCTTTTTGATTTGGGATGCTGAGGTTGAATCATTACATAGGTTTCATGCATTTTTGAATGAGATGGTTCCTGACATTAATTTCATTGTGATGTGGTCAAGAAGTGAGATACAGTTTTTGGATACCCTTGTGAAATTAAGGGAGGATAGATAGGGGATAGATATTTTGCTAAACTGACTGACAAGAGCAATGTTTTACAATATCAGAGTAGTCATCCTAAGAGAATAATAGATTCATTGCCATGGAGTCAATTGCTGAGAGTACAGACAATTGTAGGCTTGGAGGATAAGGTTGTGTATAAGAGATTAGGAGAGATGTGCACTAAATTCGTGACATGGGGTTACCCTAAAGTATTGAAAAACATAAAGAAGCAGTTAGACGCATTGAGAGGAAGACATTGTTTAAAGAGAAGGAGAAATGGGTCTCCAATGAAAGAGTCCATTTTGTGTCTGTGTTTGGGCCACACAGTGGCAGAATTGCTAACGTTTTGCGAATACACTGGTTGTCCTGAAGTAAATAACCCACCTCTCATGTCCTATAAATTTCCAAGGAATTTGAGAGATTCCCTGATGAAAACTAACATAGGACCGTCTGTGAAGTCTCGTCCATTGTTTTTTGGTAATCCAAAGTTAGGGAATTTCCCCTGTTTGAATTGCTCATGTTGTGGTAATCTTGTCAATGGTGACTCTTTTGTGCATCCATATACTGGGAAATGCTATTTAGTCAAGTGTAGATATTAGGGATGACAAAGTTGAAGTCGGCATGGTTTTTAGGTTGATCGGAAATTTCCGATCACGCAATATTTGGGGTGAGAATCTGCACATAAAAAAAAAAAAAAAAAAAAAAATAACTACGCCCCATTTTCCCCCGCTTCTTCATTTTGGCGGCCAGCAGATCACTTAAGCATGACAGGGTGAGCTGGGTCACGTCAAAAAGTATGTGTATGGCGTCTTTGGCGGAAAAACACATGACCTTTTTTTGCTAAACATTTCCTGTTCAACATCAGTGTTTAAACCTCTCACTAGGCAGGACTGTCTAGATTTCTCTCAAACAGCTCAGCTCAAGACACATTTCCTTTATTCAACAGACAACTATGCTTTAAACTCTGAACAAGAACAAGGGTAGATTAAGAATTTCAGCCTTATTAGACAGAGATTTTTAAAGAAGCACTAGCGCTGTACAGCCATGGGGGGGGGGGGGGGGGGGGGGGGGGGGGGGAGAGCGGCAAACAAAAAGACAAAACAGGCAGCAGCTTTTGAAAGGAGAATTATTTTGTCCCCAAACCCCTTTTTAAACCTGCTTAAAGTCTTTTTTTTTTACCTTTTTGGCCAGCACACCTCGCACCTGATTTGAAATAGACTTTTATTTTGTGCACCCATTTTGTTCAAAGACCCACTTGGCTTAATTGGGATATAGAAATTTTCTAGTAACGCTGTTGTATTTCTTTGGTGAAAAACCCACCTTTTATTTCCGTAAACTTTTAAATAGGTTTTTTTTTCACTTTGGCCACCCATTTTTTGTTCAAAGACCCACCTTTTAAATTATATTAGGATACAAAATTTGCTAGAATTGCAGGGGGTTTTCAAAAGGTGCAAAACCCCCCTTTTTTTACGAAAAAATTTTAAAAACTGTATTTCACTTTGGGGCGGGCCCCTTTTGTTCAAAGACCCCCTCGTGCTTAAATTTGAATACAAAATTTTTTGGTAACGCGTTGTATTTCATTGGGCAAAACCCACCTTTTATTATCCATAACAATTAAAAAACGTATTTCCCTTTGGTGGGGCCCATTTTGTTCAAGAGCCACCTTTACTTAAATTTGAATACAGAAATTTTGTAGTTACGTTTGGGGGGTATTTATTTTGCAAAAACCCCCGTTTGCTATCCTTTTTTAAAATTTTAAAAAGCGTATTGCACATGGTCGGCCCAGTTTTTTTTAAAAGCCATTTTTACACAATTTTGTAAAACTGAATATTTTTTTTTGCCCCGGGGGAATCTCATTTGGGCGATACGCTTTGTATGATATTTTTGAAAAATACAATTTTTTAGTCCACTGGGCATTGTAAATCCCTGGGGCTGAAGAAGAAAACTGTTTTTATTTTGTCTTTCGTTTTTCCACCAACCGATTTCACAATTTTGCTAGAAACAAATTTAGTTTTTAATCCTATTTGGGTGTAAAAATAAGGGGTTTTTAAAAAACTGTGATTTGCCCCTTTCAATAAGAGACGCAAAAAATCTTCCAACCTTTTTAAAATTTTTATCTTTCGAAAATGGGGCGAAATGCAGGGGTAAGCGAGCAAAGAGGGGGTAGGGCATGGGGTAAGGGACGAGAGAATGCCTTTCCAGTGCTGGCGCAACACCAAAACCAGCAATCGTCGGTTTCGGACCTCGGCTGTCATCGCTGGGTTTAGCGCCCTGTGGGAATCTCAGTAAAAAACAGCTTCGCCAATCTATTTTTCATGGGTTTAAAGCAACCTGCATCCACAGTCTTTCCCCTCTCCTCCCAGTCATGGGCCCCAAATGTCGTCATCACATCGTCATTGGGTCATCAGGTTTTTAGGGTTTTCCCCTCCGACAGTATAGTTTTAATGTCCAATTTTAAATAAAATGGTGGTTAAAGACCCCTTTTTTGGCACTTTTTAATCTTGGTTCAGACAGGGTTTTAAAGGGGCAAGCGCATTCCAGGACAGGGATAGTAACGTCCAGTTTAAGTAAAAGATGGTTCAAATCAACTGCCTTCGGGCCTTTTTAATTTTTGGGCATCAGGTTTTTAAGGGCATGCTGGGTACAAAACAGGGGTAGTGGGAAAACGTGAGTTTTTTTTTGGACCTTTTGCCTAATTGTGTTTCCTATATGTAGTACATACCATTTTTCTGTTTTTCCACCCGTTTTGGGGGTAAAAATAAGGTGTTGTTCCTCTTTCCCCTAACTTTTAAAGGTCCGGGGATTAAACTATTATTGGATATCGGATATCGGCATATAATTACGATACCGACATCGATCCGTTGACGATAGTTGACGCAATCGATCATCCATAGAATAACTTGCATGTCCCAAAAATTTTGGGATACAGCACCGCCAGTGGACTATTGAGAAAGGGGACCACCACTGAAAAAAGCTAGGATAATAAAGCATAAGAGCACAATTAGTCACAACGTGACTGAATTACATGTACCTTTCCATTTTCATGCCAAATCCCATACAATTGCTCAGCTCCGCTATATGGTGATTTATGATGTTCCTTCCTTGAGGCATGGTGGGAATAGACAACATAAATTAAAAATGTGTGATGTGCTGAAGTGGATATACACATTAAATACGTTATAACTTTTTAGTTTAAATCGCGAATATAAGGTGCCGTGATCTTGTCTGTTTATCTTAGGGTATGTTCCCACGGCGTTATTGTGGGGCGCCTCAATACGCCCAAAATGCACCCTGTATTTACGGTAATTCATAGCTTTCACAGAGAGCTATGAATTACATCCATCTCCCAAGCGTATTGTATGCCGGACGAGAGAAGTGACATGTCACTTATTCGCGGCGCTGATAACGAGAGCAAATGGAGCCAGCCCCCATGAGCTTTAGAAGTATGCGCTAGTCAGCACGTACTTATAAAATATCCAGCGTATTGCGCCACAATACGCCGTGTAAACGTACCTGTAGGGTGGCATGTATGAACAGGGCTGCACCAGATATCTGGCGTCTTTTCAGCCCGGTATCAGGCACAGCCCCGTTCACTACATTTTTAAATGGAGGAGGCAGGGAGCAGTAGAACCGTACGTAGCTATAGACTTATAAGTTCAGTACGGCAAATATAGACACATTGCTGCTGGAATAAGTATACCACCTTCAAAGTGATTTACCTGATCCAGAAATGTCGTACTAGTGCTAGAATGCGCCTGATTTATGAGCTGCTCTAGGCTATTATTATGAAAATTTGGCATTTAAACACCACATTTCGTACGTGCCGCCCTTAGTGTTTTTATTTTTGTCTTTTTATGTATACTAATGTATTTATTTTTTATTATGCCCTAAGTGGAACAGTGGAATGCAGCAGATGAGAGTGCAGACTGGATCCTTGATATGAATCCCTATTTTGTAATTTAAAAAAAAAAAAATTATGTATATTTTTTTTAAAATGCTTTTTTAATATTTTTTTAATTTGTATTGAGATATTAATAATAAAAGTAATTTTTCCCTCTAATTTTTTCTTTACCTTAATATTATTATTATTTTTTCATTGAGGTTAGGTCAAGTTATAAATGGTTCTTTGCGTGACGTGCAGGTATATTATGGTGACAGCGATACTAAAGTGCCCACAACGACAGTCTTCAATAGTGAGAAAAATAGATGGTTGGCTCTATTTTAGTTAAGTGCATATAGGTCTGATAAATGTTCCTTTTAGAATGATTTAAGCCAACAGTTATATCTAAGTTATCGGTCCTGTGAATGATATGTAAATTTTCTACTAGCTGACAATTACGGGTAAAGTGAAAGATGATTGGTCCAGTAAGGAGAGCTTATGCTAATTAGGAGTAGTGTTGAGCGATGTTTTAATCGGACAAAGTTGAAATCGGCAAGGTTTTTTATGGTGATCGAAATTTCCGATCATTGCGATATTAAGGTTAAAATCAGTGCATCATCTATTAAGATCGCGCCTTTTCGGCGCTTCCTGTTATTATGGCGGCCCAGCTAATCTATATACAGAATCAGAGCAGGGGGAAGATCTGTGTGCGACGTCATGACTGGGATGTGTATGGTTTCATGGCTGGAAAAATCACATGACCTCGTTTTAACATAGAACCAAGCGATCCTGTTTTCAGCCTCATGTCTCTCATAGTGATAGACCGCCACAGCCTAGTGGCCAAACAGCACAGCAAATTAGTCTAGTATCCTGCAACAGAAAAACTCACTATTAGCTGTGATCCTTCGCAATTTAGTTAGATAGAGATTTGAAGACTTTATGTTGTTTAGCTAAGAATTTTAAAAGCACAGCATCTACCGCTGTAAAGTTCACGCGGTGGAGCGGGTGGGGGGGGGGAGGGTGGGCCCGCGGGCGAACCACAGACAAGTGTGTAGACATTGTCTGTGTAATATTCTTAATAATTAACAGTTTAGCTATTGAAAAATTTCCTGATATTGGGCAGCTCCTGAACTAATAATGATACACATCATTTCTATAACTGCAGGACTCTTTGTTACTGCAAAACTCCACTTTGATAATCAGTATACATTTCAGATAGGTGTTTCATTTTCAATATTACCCATCTAACACCTGAACTGTTTGATATATCCACCTTGCAGTTAAATTACACTCCAGCAATCTTGTAGTCATCACGTTTGTTTTTTGCCAAAAATACCGGGTGTATCTTACGAAAAAACAGTTACGTGTTTTTGAACTTTTTGCTCACACCAGCAATTGTTCATGACACAGCAAGTCTACGTAAATCATAAAACAGCAATTCTATATTCAACCACAGGTGAATTGAAAGGTGAAAAAAATATCGTTATTAAACCAAAACATAAACAGTTACGTGTTTTTTGAGCTTTGCACACCCAGCATTTGTTCATTGACGCTGCATCTACGTAAAAACTTAAAACAGCAATTTATATTCACCACATAACAGATACAGACATAACAGACTCTTTTCCCCGCACTTTTTAACTGGGGTCAACGAGGTTTAATGGTTCATCTCTGCGGTCCAGGACAGGTATAGTCAATGTCCAGTAAAACTAAAATGGTGGTTGAAAGACTAATCCTTTTTGCGTCACTTTTAGAATCAGGGGGTGCATGCAGGTTTGTGGGCTCAGCTGCTTCCAGACAGTTATTCAATGTCCAGTTCAATTACATGATGGGTCAAATCAATACTGCCTTCTGCACTTTTTAAAATTTGTTGGGTGATGCAGGTTTAAGGTCAGGCTGTGGTACAATACATTTATGTGAATGGTCTGTTGACACTTTTTTCTGTGACTTTTATTAACCTAAGTGTGTTGCCTAACAATGTAGCAACGTATCCATTTTGACTGTTGTTGGATGTTAATTTCAGTCTCCAGCTTGTTAGGGTGTAAGTAATGAAGGTGTCTTGTTGCTCCCTCCGCCATAGACTTAATGGTCATCGTCTCATAAATCAGACCAACACTATTCGTAAAAACCTTATCTGATAGCGGCCACTTTTCGACAATCGATCGACTCCTCGTATAGCCCAACGCAATCGCTCAACACTAATTAGGAGGTGCAGGACGCTACTGTTTGTCCAGTGCGCCAGCGCACTGTGAGCTCATAGTTTCAGTGTAGTCAGATAGGACTTAGCTATTGGTGATGAGGGGATGTATGCGCAATAGGTACTGGGAGACAGTTAGACAGTTAGATCATTCTAGCATGGAATCTAGACTGCACTCTCTTGCTGCATTTGAATATAAGATTGTTAACACTATCTATCTTTTTCGCTTAATGATTAAGTTTATACACCATGGGTTGAACTGTAAAATGTGTAGATTGAGATAACATAAGTACATTATGTTTTTAGATCCACTTTGTTGTGGGTGTGTACACTTTTTATTGTGGGGGTGATTAGATGACTTAATTTATAATGGCAAAAAAACACACTGTTAGACATGCTGGATAAAGACCCAGTGGGGTTGAAACATTGCGTTTTTTATTTCACCAACCCGCTGGGTGCTGTTTCTTATTCTTTACAATACGACGTTCTGATGCTCCTTTCATTTGGGAGCTAGAAATGTTGCATCCCTACAAGAAGGTAGTGCTGCTGATCATTTGACTTTTTTGGTTTACTTGTGTCTCCTCTGTGGTGCTGGGCAGTCTAAAATATTTTTTTCTGTGTTAATGCCCCTTCCCTTTAATTTTTACCCAAAAGGTTTCCACATCTTAAACGCTATTTTCTCTTTCACACTTGCTTACATATTACTCCCTACATACAAACATACTCCTCCTCCGTTGCTGTTTGCCCTGTTTTTCTTAAATAGGGTAAAACTTTGTAGGTTAACAGCCCAATCATGTGAGGAGTCCAGCCATGTCTTAGCAACACAAACTATATTGATCTGTTCCTGTAGAACAAGCACCTCAAGCTCTCGCATTTTGCTTCTAGACTTCTGACATTTGTGAACAGAAAAGGGAGCACTGGAACACTGGACCATGAGTACAGAAGACACAGGAACACTGGAGCACCAAAGGGCTAGACAAAGGCATAGACCATCAAAAGGCAGAGATCAAAACCACAAGTCCATAACCTAGGTAAGACTAGACAACAAGGAACAAGGAGCAAGGAACTTGGGAAACTAGTACTAGAAACAAAGAGTCATCACAGAAACCCTAAATCTTCTGTGGTGACACTTAGGCCCAAGCTGGAGATGGAGGCTGGATCTTTAGTCTTTCTAGATTGGGCATAAGCTGCAGCTGGAAAGAACGGTTCATGGGTTTAACCTTTGCCTTGCTGGATGACAGGGATAGATAGAGCAAGAAAGGAAAAGCAGCAAGCCCCCTGGATTAAAAGGCATTGTGCAGAACCTGCAGATCATGAGATTTATCCAGGCTTTCTGCTACTTTTCTTTCTAGTTTCACAACATCTTAGATAAATTAATAGACCTTCCCATACAGTTTTATTTACTGGAGAACTGGTTAGTTTACCCGTCAGTCTATAAGTGCCATAGACTATATATCTGGTAAGATCTAAGACTGAGGAAGAAATTGATGACCAAAATTGTGCCAAACTCCCACCTCACCAAATAAAATAAAAAATAGTTATTAGTCACAAATCACAGACTCCTCAGAACAGGGGTGTAGCTATAAAGGGCCCTAAAGCCTTTCTGACACATAAAAAGACTCCAGTATTGTAAATGAAACAGGGTAACTAGGGAGCCCATTTCACTTTTTGCATTGGGACCCAGGAGCTTAAAGTTACACGTCTGCCTCAGAAATTGAGGCATACCAATCTTTTTTTGGTTTGCCTTTACTGTGGATTTTCAAAGAAGTGATGAGCATTGATTTTCTTCTCATGAAATACAGACTGGCCAGCCTCAAATTCAGAGAATAGGTCCACACAAATTACAGGTACTTCCACAAAGTTTTTCAAACCAATTTATTTATACTGAGGCAAAGAAAACCAGTGAAGGAGCCCATAGAGAGTGAGATAGAGAGAAATAATAATAGCCAGCTAAAGTGTATGGAATTAATACATTTATTAAAATATGCACTAAACCTCTATCTTAAAGTGAAGATTAAACCTCACACAGTCTCACAACTAAGCTAAATCCATTTGAATTAATAACCTCTTTTTGTAAAAAAAGTGTTTTACCCAAAGATCCACAACCAACAAAAACAGCTCTAAATCAGTGTATGATATCTGTTCTTACAGTTACAGCGTATGATGCCTTAATAAAATATTTAAGAATTATTAGAAGAAAATAGGAGACATTGAGAAGGTGAGGAAATAAAACATTTACTGTAGTATCCCAAACCGAACTAGTAACATAGAAATTAAGACCAACATTTTATAAAATATGCTAGTTTTAGACACCTGCCCACAGGTCACAAGATTTGTTGATTTGAGAACAAAGGACATGCTAGAACTACCCAAAATAAATTCAATATTCCCATGGAGGAACCATTCCTCTACAGGAATTAAAATCATGGGATGATACAGTATTTACACAATCGAGATAAAACAAGTAATGTGGTTATTAGACCATAGGATCTCCACATCCAAGAAGCAATCAAACAACTGCATGATAAACACTGCTTAAAAAACACTGTGGGATGATTTCACCACCCAATATCTTAAAGGTTTCTCACTACAAAGTATTTGCTTTTTAGATTAAAGATCTTGCAAAAACAAGACACTTTGCAATATTGTCCATTAACATTGTCTACCTATTCTGAGATATCCCCTCTTTTGATGGGCTGCATCAGCTCCTCAGGTCACTATAGGCTACAGACCTGTAGATCCCCTCCAGATAGAACTGCCAGCACGGATTGCTATAGTTTACAGACCTGGCTTTCTACTGCAGCCTAATTGAAGCCAGTAAACACGCCCTGAAATCAAAAGTAGAAACCAGTAAAACAGGACTGAGGTAAGATGAATCAATGTAGTGAGACAACCCCTTCAAGGAATTTGATAAACTTATGAAGGCTGAATGGATAGTGACATAATCAAGAATGATAAGAGATTTTCTCTCAGCCAGGCATAGCTACATTCTACATGCTACTCAAAGTTCATAAGAACGTAACACAACCACCTTGGAAAACTATTGTCTCGGGTCTTGGGTGCTTGACTGAGAACTGAAGCCAGCAGCTGGATAATGAGCTATGTATATGAAAACATCAGGAATACAATGAAGAATTAAAGGAGCAAATTTAGAGTGTCATAAATTCCTTGTCACCTGTTACCTGGAAAGCTTATACACAAAAATTAAGCACAATCTGGGCTGCCATGCACTGGACTATTGGACCACTTTCTTTGTAAATACACTCAATATAAATCTATCAAGTGAAAGCTTGTTATCATGGGACTCAAATTTATATTCACATGTAATTATTTGTTTAATGTCCCTTTCTTACTGTAAATACAGGTATAGCAGTGTCCGCAGCTTGCACACCTATGTGGAATACCCCCCCTTATTATCGATGTAGATCGATGATGGGAAGGAAAAAAAATTTTAGGGATCATTTGCAAGAGCACACAAACCATCTCAGATGTAAAAGTCATATCTATATAAATGTAAATGCACTTCCTGGATGTAAAGATTGGGGTAGCCACCAACAAACAAATCCAAATTAACTTCAGTAGGGGGAAACTTCTTCGGCATAAAGGTGCGTCACAACGGTAGGTAAAGCAAATAACCACTAGCTTCTGATATAAATAAATCTCCGGTATTTTGACATAGTTTCTGTGGTTTTGGGGGACGGTTCTGTCCGTGGTTTCCGGATTCCCTTGCCCGCTCAGCTACTGACATGTTCATGTTCTGCCCAAAAACTGGGCGGAAGAATGAACATGTTCTACGTTTTTCGGACCACCAGCAGTGTAAAAAAACATTCAGCAGAAAATCAGTGGGGACAGCTGAACGGATTTTCTATAAAAGTTTATCAGGATCATTGACAACTGGTTTACAGACAGCTTTCAAATCCAAAAACCGTCTATAAATCCGACCGAAAATCCTGCCATGGGGACAAGCACTTAAAGGGGGTTGTTTCTACAACTGCGATGGAACTGCTCTGCTTTTAAAAACCTCTATCAACAAAATTCCCCCCCCCCCCCCCCCCCCCCCCCCCCCCCCCCAAAAAAAGGACACCCGGCTTTGAAGCTAAGTTATACATATAAAACAAACAAGGTTCATAAATAACCAAGCCTTATATATAGATCACTAGGATATTTTAACCCTTTAAGGACACTGGACGTCAACCTATATCCCAGTGTCTGTAAGGGGCTTTGTAGCAGGATCGCGCTATGATCCCGCTACATAGTCGGCGGGTAACAGATGCTAACTGCAGCTAACACCCACATCCACAGTGTGGAATGGAGCCAGTCGGACATCCTGCGCTGTTAAACACTTTAGACACCGCGGTAGTGATCATCTAAGGGAATAAGAAATGGTGCTGCGCACTGAGCCCGCTAGTGGTCGTGCACCATCAAGGGACTTAATGTCAAAGTAAAAAAAAAATGTTTAAAAGCATAAAAAAAATAAAATATTTAAAGTTCAAATCACCTCCCTTTTGCTATTTTACAAATTAAAAAAATAAAATAAAAAAGTTACACATTTGGTATCATCACATCCAAAAAAGTCCAATCTATTAAAATATGACATAATTTTTCTCATACACTGAACACCGTAGAAGAAAAAAAACTCCAAATGCCAAAATTGCGTTTTTTTTGTTTTTTTCATGTTCCCTAAAAATTGGAATAAAAATTATCAAAGAGGTTCTATGTAATCCAAGCTGGTACCAAAAAAAGTACACTTCAGGCCACAAACAATGCACCCTTATTCAAATCAGTAGTTGTTAGTACAAAAAAGTTATTGGTTTCAGAAAATGGTGCCACGGTGCATATTTCGGAAATAGAAAGTGTTTGGATTTTTTTACAGTACCAAAACATTACAAAAACCCTTCATGTTTGATGTTGCCAAAATCGTATCAACCTGTAGAATACAGAAGACACATCATTGACACAAAGAAAAATGAACGCCTTAAAAAAAAAACACTAACATGGCACAACCTAGTAATAAATACACAGTAGATCAGTAAAGTATTACAATGCCTAGCATAGCCTTATACTAAATAAATACACAGTCAAGCACTGATGAGCTACCAGTCCAGGCTTTAGACTTCTGTATATCAGTTGCCCTCTCTTCTCTTCATTGGCACAAAACACTCTAACATGCTGCTTTTTTAGAGTGATCTAAGATATGCCAATATTAGTAAATGTGAACCATTGTATCAGTTATCCTGAATGTACCTATCCAGCACAAATTCCCTTTCTGGTGCATTAATTCAGACTTCTGAAACATATTCAACTGATTAAAAATCAATACAGTCAATAAATGTTAATTAAATATAACATAGCCTTGAATTACAGGTGGTTTGGTTAACAGTATAAAATTGTAGCCTGGAGTTCAATTTTCATCAGCACACTTTATCCTACTGGGAACTTTGACATGTTATTTATTTTGCTACAATTTATTATAATGCTATTTATTTTTTTATTCAAATCTTTACATCAACTGTTCCACTCTTTTCCTCCTACTCTTATTTCCTATTGTGGAAACATGTGTGTATGTGCCTATTGCGTGCATGTATACATGTTTGTGTTATCAGCAGTGCTATGTATGTATGCAGTAAAAGTATACGATGTATTTGTTATGAACCGTAGTGGTATTATTTATGTAGTATGAAGTGTTATAACTGCATGTGATAGTAGCAGTATTTGTGCAGTATAGTGGTATATTTGTTACATTACCTTTTATGGTAGGGGGGCAAATTTAGATACATTCTAGAGAGTTAACATAGCTACAGTACATAGTAGATAATGTTGAAAAGCAACACAGGTCCATCAAGTCCAACCTATAACCTTATTATGTTGATCCAGCAGCAGAAAGGCAAGAACCGCTCTGAGGTAGATGTCAATTACCCATACTAGGGGAAAAATTCCTCCCTCACTCCAAAAATGAAATCAGAATAAATCTTCAGAATAGGGTTTTTTGGTGTATCTAAGGGTATGGAAGTGAATCTCAGCCTTGAGTGAAGAAATCCCTAAAATAGGCTTGAGATTTTGACTGAAATGTTTGTACACATATATATATATATATATATGCACAGTAGTGGAATAATACAATTATAACTCATTCTGTTTAGGATCTCAATAAAATTATGACCTTGTTACTAAAAAAATAACCATTTTTTTCAACTAAAGATTACTAAAGCTGATTTTTTTTGTAAAATGTGCTCATCTAACAAAAGTTGCTTCTTTTTTTTTTTTTTAAAGGTTTCATCATTTTAATATAATCAAATAAGACGAGTACTAATCAGGCAGTATTAGGCCTCAAATGATAATTGCTGCCATAGCAACCTTCTTACAATAATACATTTCTACTCTTTTTGCAAGAAATAAACATACAGATTTGATCTGGTCTTATTAACCTAAAACCAGCTGTGATATTAACCATTTAGCTCAGCTCCTCCAACTTAGTATTTTAGCTAGCTTTCTGCCTTGAAAGGATTTTCTCACCACAATGATTAGCTTTAGACATGTAGGCAAATGTAAATACAGACTATTACCAAATACATTGCTTTTCTGATTTTTCATTGTTCAGGTGACAGAGGAGATTGTATCTCATGCTTTTTTACACAAGCTTCCCTAGGCTACCAGCCACTGTTCCCATTGCTCTAGCTGACCTGGTTATATCACTCCCTGCTAAGTATTATCAATAAAACAGGAGCTTGATCATCTATATTATTGACAAACTTTACAGGGAACGTGTCACATAGGTTATGCCATTCTAGCTGAGGACAGCACAAGCTAGTGACAGACATGCTGTTTCTAGCGCTGTGTCCCTTATTCTGTAAGATGCTGTAGTTTTAGAGTATTTAGTGCTCAAATCTTATTCATGAGGAGGTGTTAGCCCCACCCACCAAAGGCTAGATCCGCCCATCTGGAAGTTCTTCACACGTTTCTACCTATTCAAAGTAATAGGTTTATAAGCTGAGGTGGGCGGAATATAGCCTCAGGTAGGTGGGGTTTGAAAAAAATAACTCTTTTCCTGACTCTTTTCTAACTGAAAACTGATTTGAGAACTAAATACTCAAAAACTACTGCACTTTACAGAATAAGGGACACAGCACTGGAAACAGCATGTCTGACACTAGCTTGTGCTGTCCTCAGCCAGGGGGGCAAAATCTATGTGACAGGTTTTCTTTAACCCTTTAGAACTCTGTAGCCTTGGACACTACTGTTTACTTTGGGCCCAGAACACCAACTGTCTTTTCAACAGATGAAAGTTTGCAGCCTATTGGAGTATACTGCACAGGCAGAGTGTGATATAATGATGCTGGGAAAAGCATAACCATGCAGGTAGCGTAATAACATCACACCGTCTAAGTGGGACGGGAGAGAGTTGTTCGACGGGGAAACGAGGAGAGGTATTATTTCTCATCGGGGGCTTATATACCCACATATTGGTGGACCTAGAGCAGATGAAATAAGTATTGAATAGGTCACTAATTTTCTAAGTCAATATTCTTCTAAACCTGCTATTAACTTGAAATTCTCACCAGTTGTGAGTAACAGCCATCCAATGCACACAGGCATAGAAATCAAACCATACTGTAAATGTCCATATATCAAGTTATGTGTAATAATGAGAAGTAACATAGTTGAAAAGTATAGAACATGCTTACTGAAATCTATTTAATACTTTGTTCAAAAGCCTTTATTGGTGATAACAGATTCAAGACGCCTCCTGTATGGAGAAACTAGTCGCATGCATTGCTCAGGTGAGACTTTGGTCCATTTTCCCACACAAACACTCTTCAAATCCCGATGGTTCTGTGGACTACCGTCTATAAACTCTGAACTTTAGTTCCTTCCATGGATTTTCTATTGGATTCAGGTCAGGTGATTGTCTGGGCCATTCTAGCAGCTTTACTTTCTTTGAAAACAATTAATAGTTTCCTTGGTTGTGTGTTTGGGATCATTGTCTTGCTCCACCCTTGTTTCATCTTCTTCATCCGGTAGATGCAGGATTTTTATCAAAAATGTTTTGGCGTTTTTGTCCATTACCTTCTGTGCCTAGCTGAAAAAACCCCCATACCTTTATTTTCCCCACCCCCAAAATCTCCCTGTTGGTAGGGTTTTTTGGGTGATATGTGTTCCTTTTGGGCCCCCCCCAAGATTGTGTGTTTTTTTCATTCAAGAGTTAAATTTTTAGTTCATCAAATGATATACTTCCCCAGTATTTCCAGGTTGTCTAAATTTGTTGAGAAACTTTTAAAAGTGCTTGACATGTTTTTGTCAAAAATGGAGTCTTGCGTGGTTGGTGATACAGGCCAGGGAGTTGGTCCCTTACTTATTGTTTTCTTTGAAACAATTGTACCTCCCGTTTCCCTTTCTTTCTGTAACTCTCCATGGGGGGGGCTTTTAGAAACTTTTGATAATTCTTTTCCTCCTCTTCTGAAATTTGTGGGTAGACCTGGTCGTGGGGGTATTGGTGAAAAGATGTTCTTTCACTTCCGGATTTTGGTCCAACAATGTTTATCTAAAAACCCTTTAGTAGTTTAAAAGTCTTCTGTAATCAATGCCATCAGTATGTTTTGCAACAATAAGGTTGCAAAGTATATAGAAGTAAACAGCAACCAGCTCCCCAATGCCAAGGTGTAAGGACAACAGAGGGCTCCAATGTAATCCATAGAAAGGTAAATCAATGCAGCAGCCTCGTAAAATGTAGAAATGTTATTGTAGAGCTTAAAATCTAGCAGAAGACAGACAAGTGGAATAGCTGACGTGTTTCAGGTATAATGTGCAATAAAACATAGCTTTAATTTGGCCATAAGCAAGGTTAAGAATGATCTGCCCACCCAATCCAAATTAGGCAAATAGGTCACATGGCGTAATCATATGAAAAGGGCAATCTAAACAATAAATACCTTGTAGTATAAAATCAGATCTGAGCGTTTATTCAAACCAAAAGGAACATAAGTTTTAAGCCAAAAAATCCATTTAAGTTTCCCCCCAAATTCGGGAAGTTTCCCGAAAATGATTTACCCTTTTTTGGTTACGTTTTTTTCCTTTAAAGGGCCTTTTTTATTGTTGACGGGGGAAGTATCTCTTTAAATGTTGCAAAGATACAGTGTAGAGAAACTGCAGATATTTGGCAAAATTATAGTCCCCGCTGCAATCAGAGGTGGCGTCAAAAAATTTGGGGTTACAGCTTTAAAATGCCTAAATTTTTTTTAAATTAATGCAGTACAGGTAAATAAACTTTAGGCTATGTTTAAAATGCAGCGGAAAAAAAAGACCGGGAAGGGGAATTATTTAAAAACGTTTTTAAAAAAATTGATTTTTTCTGTCCACTAACCTTTGTAAAAAAGAAAGCGGAAAAAAAACTCCCTTTTTTTTGCCGAAATTTTGCTTTCTTTGGTGGTTTTTCTGGGGGGTTTTTTTGCTTGTTTAAAGTTTTTTTTTAAAATTATGCTTTAAATTTTAAGCCATTGGATAAAAACTCCACCCAAAACAAAAGGGCAATAAAAAGCACATTAGCCATTTATATGTAATCTTGTAGTTGTTTTACGGATTTTGGCGAAAATTTAAAGTTTATGGGATTTTTTGGGCCCCCCCAAAAATCTTTTTTTTTTAAAATGGTTTTTGGCCTAAGGAATTTTTTTTTTTTTTTAAAAAGATTTTGATTTTTAAAAATCCGTTTTTTTTTAAAAATTTTTGGCGCTAATAAGGTTATCTTTTTTTTGTGGGCCAAAAAAAAAAATTTTTTTAAAAAGGTTTGGCCCTTAAAAAAAGTCCATTTTTTTTAAACTTTTTTTTGGTGCAAAAAATCCTTTATTTTTATGAATTTGCGCTAAAAAGGGGTTTTTCTCGCTATTTGTCGCCAAAAAAAACGTTTTTTTTTTTTTTTGGATTTTGGGGCCCTTTAAAGGTCCTTTTTTTTAGGGTTTTTGGGTTTGCGGGAAATCTGTATTTTTACAGTTTTTTGCCATTTTTTAAAAAAAATCTTGGTTTGTCGTCAAAATTGTTTTTTTTTACGGGAATTTTGGCCCTGAAGCCCAATTTTTTTACGGTTTTTTTGGTTTGAAAAATACATTTTTTTACGGTTTTTCCCGCTTAAAAAATTTTATCTCGTTTTTGTCGCCAAAATTTCCTTTCTTTTTTAGGGTTTTTGGGCCCTAAAGCCTTTTTTTTAAAATGGTTTTTGGGTTTGTTTAAAAATCCCTTTTTTTTTTGGGGGATTTTCCCGCTTCGGGGGTTCCCGTTTTGTCCCCAAAAATCCCCTTTTTTTTATGGATTTTGGCGAAAAAAATCCAATTAAAAAAGGTATTTTTAAAAGCGCAAAAAAAAAAAGGAAAAAAATAATTTATTTTTCCCTTAAAAGCTTATTTTTGGACAAAAGGGGAGGAAATTTTTTAATAATGACAAAATTTTTAAAAAAAATTTTTTTATCGCCCAAAACCCAAAAAAAAAACATTTTTAGCGAAAAATATTTTAAAAAATTTTAATTTTTTTTTTAAACAACAAAAAAAAAACAACTTTAGAAGACCCAAAATCCATAAAAAAAAGGATTTTTAGCGTCCGGTTTAAGTTTAATTTTATTAGCCCCCAAAATTTTGAAAAAAGAAAAAGGAAAAAGTTTTAGGGGCCCAAATTTTTTTTCGGGTTTTAAGAAAAAAGGAAAAAATTAAAAAAATTTGGTTTGGCCAAATCCGAAAAAAAAAATTTTTTTTAGTTTTAATTTATTAGCCCCCAAAATATTTTTAAAAAAACGGATTTTAGCACAAAACCTAAAAGAACGGATTTTTGCCCGGGAATCCGAAAAAAAAAAACGGTTTCTTCCCCCAAGCCCGAAAAAAAAAAAACTTTTTTTTTAGCGTTAGTGGAGCCCAACCCTTTTTTAGCAAAAAAATAGGGACAATAAGGGAATTTATAAGTTTTTTTAAAGGGAAATTCCCCAATAGTTACTTTAAAAAATTTCCAATACCCAAAACCCAAACATAAATATGTTTTAAAAACTTAAACTTTTAAGATTTTCTCAAAAAAAATTAGGAAAAAAAGAGATTTCATTAAAATGGAAGTTTTAATACATGATTTATTTTGGGGTTACAATTTTTATTAGCAAAAAAATATGTTAAAAAAAGGTTTTTAGTGCCAATGCCTTTAAAAAAAATGGATTCGGGACGCAAAATCTTTTAAAAAAAAAAAAAAGGGGGGTTTGGCGCCCAAAAACCCGAAAAAAAAATTTTTTTTTCCCGCAGAAGCGAGGTAACTTTATTGGGCCCCAAATTTCGGGGAAAAAAAAAATGATTTTATCGCCAAAATATATATAAAAAAAAGGTTTTTTTTAGTAAAAAAAAATTTTTTTAAATTTCGCAAAAAAACTCCTGGGTTGGTTTCATTAAAAAATCGTGAAAAAAAAATGCGCCAAAAGACTTCCGCGTTTACTTTGACCCCTGTATTTTAATTTTCTCCCCTGCTCGGGGTTTTTTTTAGAAGGGGGTCACAAAAAGGAAATGGGCCCAAAAAAAAAAAAAAAAAGCAAAAAAAAGAAGCTCAGTGTGGGCAGGGCATTTTTACAATAGGGGTCAAAGGGGGAAGATTTTTTTCAGGGTTTTTCCATGTTTTTAAAAAACAAAAAAACCCTGAAAAAACGAACTTTTTTTCTGTGCAGTGTAGACATACCCTTTATACTGTATAGCTCAATTTGCATTTTAAAATAGCCCCAAAATTTTTTTTGTAAATTTTGTAACTTTAAAGTACATTTTTCCAAATATGTTAAATTTTTTGCAACATTTACATCTAGAAGCGGCATTTTTTTAAAAAAACCTTAAAAATTTAAAACCACACGGTTTTGCAAATTTTAAAAGGGGTAGCATTAAAGGGGGGACAAAATTTGCCAAGTGCCCAAAGCCTTTTTAGATTATTTTAAAATTTAATCCAATACTTTCCTTTTACTCTGTACAAATTCAATCTAATGCAGCTGATAGATTTCAGGAATAATGGAGAAAGAATTATGTGAATTTCATACTTTAAAGGATCCCCAACACTTATCAAAATTTGAAAAAAAAAATTAAACGAAAAATTTCTTTATTTTTATTGAAAAAAACATTAAAGGGTTTAGTAGTTAGAAGGGCAGATAAGGGTGGATCAGTGGTTGTGTTAGATAGGGGGCTTTATATTCAACAAAATTTGATTATGCTTATTGATACAAAAAAATATATGAAAAAACCATCCCCAAAACCCCCCCCCAGCTTATCAAGTCTTTTGAAGGGGAATAAATTAAATTTAAGGTGCACACTTTGGAGCCCCCTTTGTTTTAAACAAGGCCAAAAAAATTTAAATTTTTGGGGCAAAAACCCCCCATTTCAGATTTGTCATTCATTTCCTAAAATGCATAAAAAAGTCTTTCCCCCACTCTTTCGACCAATCGTTTCTGGCATTTTTTCCCACTAAAAAAAATTTTTGGGGCCTAGATTGTAAAACCCTTTTTCAACCCTTTTTACAGAAATTCCCCGGTTTTTTTAAAAAACAGTTTAAAATTTTAAATTTGGCTACATTATTGAATATCTCATGGCACTCAGAATATAATTGGGTTACGCAGATGTGACATCGCTATAAACATCTATCCCTCATGATTTGTCCTTAGTTGCAATTGTATTGTTTTATGATACATATACAAACTAAACAGATGATTTAAAAGAATTCTCAGTTTTAAGGCCCTTCTTTTTTTCAAAACAAATTTGGGCCCCCTGTATGAACCTGTTTGGTCTAAAAAAAATTTTTTGCCCATAGGTTTTTTATTAAATGGTTTTCCCCAATTTTTTTTTTATGTTTGAATCGCAATTCTATTTACAAGTTACAAGAGCAGCAATGGGAGCAATTTTTTTTTTTTTTATTTTTATGGCAGGGGGGAAAAACCCATTATATTTTTTAATAAAGATAATAATTTTTTTCTTTATAATTTTTGGTAAGTAGGGTTTGGAAGATTTTCCCAAATTTTGCAACCCTTTTCAGATTTTTTAAAACAAATTTTTTCAATAATATTTTTTTGGGCCCCGGTTCCCCTTTTTTTTCTCATTATTTACTTGTTTTTTCTATTTGGTTTTGGATTTTTGGGGGTTTTAAATTGACATTGCCACATTTAAAAAAATTTTAAACCCAAAACATATCGAAAAGGGTACAGTCGTAATAAAGTTTTTACATGCTAAATTTTTTATGTCTCCCCTATTTAAAAATTTTAAAAAGGTTTTCCCTTTGAATGAAAAGGGTGAGCTGAAACATAACTGCTCAGCAGAGAGTAATTTCAAACAGGAATCAGAGGTTCTTTTTGGGCCTCTGTACAAGCGCTTTTCCCAATTGGATTTTGCGGGGTTCGGGATCAGATAAGGTTTCTAAAAAATTTAAATTTAAGGGTTTTATTAATTTCAAAACCACAAAACAGAACAGAATCCTGCTATTATGTTTTTAAATACCTTTTTAATTTTAAATTTAAGGGTTCTCTCGTGTTTTTTTAAAAAAAATTTTCCCAAATTTTGTTCCAAAGACCCGAAAATACCAAACTTAAAAATAAAAGTTAAGGGTTTCGGGCATTCAATTTTAAATTCAGGCATTGAAACAGTTACGTTATCAAAGAGGGGAGGTTTATTTAAACCCCGATTTGCTTTTTTCCCAAACGGGGGCTTACTGTATTTTTTTTCTTAAAACTTATGTCCCTTTTGGTTTGAAATTAAAAAATGTTTTTTGTTTTTTTTAATATTTAAATATTTATTTTTAAAACGTTTTTTTGTTTGTACATTAAGTTTAGTATGCCCTTTCCATAAGATTTTTACCATGGGGGGCTATTTGCTTGGGTAAAGAATTAGATAGGAGTTTACGCCGAACCATGTTTTTAGGGGCACTAATTAGGTTAAAAAATTTAAAGGTTTTCAAAGGGCTTGATTTGGGCATTCACTGAGAAAATGAGACACTTTTTTAGGGCCCTCGTTCAAAAAGTGATTAAATTTTTTTTTACAAGGGCGGATTTCTTTTAATTTTTTGGGGAATTTTTTTGCCGGTCCCGGGGTTTTTATGGCTTTTTAAACCCGCCTTTTTTCAGGGGGCCAAATTTCTTTTCCCCGTGTAAATTTTTTTTTATTCAATCCTTAAATTTTCCAAAATCTGTAGGTTTACCCCTTAGCAAGTCCCATACGAGTACCCCCTCAGCTCCAATAGACAACAAATCTTCGAAAAGGCAGACTTTTATTTTATTTAAAGAAACTTTTTTATTCCCCAAACAAACTTGGGCAAAGGGGGTTTTTCCTTCGAAACGTTCGCTTGAGTGTGCGCTCGCTCTAGTCTGGCATTTTCTCGCTATCCCCTATTTGGGAGACTGAATGCATAAAAGGGTTGTATGTGAAAAACTTTCAAACAAAAGGTATTCCAAATTTTTTTCTATTTTAAATTTTAAACTTTGATTTTATCATGTGTCCCTTTAAATGTTGGACTTTGACCTTTTTGGGAAAAAAAAAGTTTCGTTATAAAATTAAAAAGTCTGCCATTTGTGAAGTATTGTAAAATTTTTTATTAAATTTCACTATAACTTAAAATTTTGGAAATTTATTTTCAATTTTAAAATTTTGGGGGGGGTGTTTAATAATTATTTCAAACCCCTTGCCTAATTTTCTAAAAAATGGGGGGGAAAAATCCAATTTGGGGACCCAACCCAAAAAAAAAACCCCCTTGGGGGGACCTAGGGGACATTAAAAACCCCCCTGGGGGGGGCCCCCCTTTCTTCCTAAATACTGGGGGGAAAAAACCCTTTTGTCTCTCAACCTTTGGGGAACCATAGATCTACCAACCCTATTTTATGTATTATATTTTTTTTTAAAAAGTATGGTGGGTTCCCCTTCCACCCTAGCAGGGGACCCCAGCCCTTTTCCTTTTAGGAAGTGGGTTTTCTGTGGTGGGGGGGAGGGAAAAACCCCCAGCTTTTTTTTGTAAATAAATGATAAGTATTTTTTGTACCCCACTTAATTGAAATTATTTATAACTAATGACTATTATTTTTAAGGTTTTTAAAAAAATTAGAGATGGGCAAAAATTGTTTCTAACAAAAGGGGAATTCGTTTAAAATTTCAGGAAAATTTGGGTTTTTTTAAAAACAAAGTCGAATTTTGGGGTACTTCGTGGGGAAACAAATTTGCTTTTTTTTTAAAAAGGGCCCTAGCGGGGAAACATGGGCTTACAGGGGGCAAAAAAACTTGGGGGGAAAAAAAAGGGCTTAGCCTACATACATGTGCAGAAAATTGAACCCAAATCAGGGGCCCGGGGGGGAAATTTCGTAAAAGTAAACCGGGCACGTAAAGACGGGCGCGACCTGGGAGCTCTTTCCCGTCTCCACTGTCTGTTTGGGAAGGTGCTGCCCCCCGGCGCAAATGAAAACTCTTACTAAAAAAATCATTTTTATCCCCGGCGTTTTTTTGGGGGGTTTTCACAGTTGTTCAGGGGGACTGCTTCTTTTAATTTTCAAATTTCTGTTTTTTGCGGGTATTGGAACTAAAGCCCAAATGGTGCTTTCCAAGGGCACCCTGCATATAAAAATTTTAATGAAAACTGTCAAGCACATTAAATACCCAAAGGGTTTATCAAAAACCCTTTTTCCTGTTGTTTTTCTTTTAAAAGAAACAGCGTTTTTCCCAATCCAAATCCCATTTTTCTTTTTTTGGGTTTCCCAATTTTTTTTTTGCGCAATTCCCATCCGGGGGGGTTAATTAAGGTTTTTTCGGCGTTGTGGGGAGTAAAAAAACCCCCCTTTTTAAAACCGCCAAAAAAAAAATTTTTCCTGTGCAAAATTCATAAACAAAGGGTTTAAATTTAAAAGGTTTTTCTCTTGCTGTGAAACCGAAAAATAAATCCCTTTAAACACCTAAAAAGGGGTATTTTTTGGTTGCTCAATTTTTGGGCGCAATTTACACCCGGGGGTTAAAAAAGAAATTTGTTTGCTGTTGGGGGTGACAAAAAGGAAAATTGTCTTTTAAACCCAAAAAAAGGACATTTTTCCTGAGCTTAACTCCAAAACCAAAGGGTTTTAATTAAAAGTTTTTCCCCTTGCTGGGGGTACCGTAAAAACATCCCATTATAACACGCTAAAAAGGGGTAGTTTTTGGTTGCTAAATTCTTTTGTGCAATTACTTCCGGGGGTTAATTAAGCATTTTCTGCTGTTGTGGTGACTAAAAAAAAAACCGCCCTTTTTCACCCCCAAAAAAAAAAATACATTTTTCCTGAAAGCTAATTCATAACCAAGGGTTTAATTAAAAATTTTTCTCTTGCTGGGTCCCGAAAAAATACCCCCCCCATTGAAACCCACGTACAAAGCTGGCATTTTTTGGGTTTTGTCAATTCTTTTGCCAATTTACCCCGGGGGTTAATTAAGCATTCTTCTGCTTTTGGGTGGGGGACTAAAAAAAAACCCGTCTTTTTAAAAGAAAAAAAAAGCCCTTTTTTCCTGTCATAATTCATAACCAAAAGGTTAATCACAATTTTTTTCCTCTTGCTGTGTCCCTTTAAAATCCACGCCTTGTAAGACGTTTACAAAGTGTATTTTTTTGGTTTTGCTCAATTTTTTTTGTGAAATTTTAAACACCCGGGGGGTTTAAAATAGGGTTTGTTTCGGGTTTGGGGTAAAAGGGGGAAAACCTTCTTTTTCACCCCCAAAAGAAGAAATTTTGCCTTTGGCAAAATTTTCTTACCCAAAAGGGTTTAATTAAGCCTTTTTGGGGTTTTTTTTAAACTTTCCCAGAAAAAAATACACAGTGTTTTTAAATGACACATAAAAAGAAAATTTTTTCCTGGCCTTTGGGGAAACCCGAAATTTTTAAAACCAAGGGTTTACCCCCAAGCTTTATAGGGGTTCATTTGGGGGTCAAATACAGGGTTTTTGTATTTTTTCATATACAGATATCTTTTATCAAAAGTGTTTGTACATTTTTAGAACAAACAGTATGTCCCGACAGAGAAAGGGGGCAGGGCCCCTTTACCCGCGAGTGGCAGTGGCACAAACATTCCTGGAAAAAAGGCCCAAAAGGGGCGCAGCACACAAGGGGGCGTCGCAGCCGGGGGCACTCCGGGGAGGCCCCCAATGCCGGTGTCATCTAGCGGCCGGGGGTTTTTTTAAAAAAATCAAAGGATTCTTGATTGGTTATAGATCTCCACTTCCCCCCAGATGACATCTGACAACCCCAGCCAAGAGTCGGGGGGAAGTCAACAAACCCTTAGTTGGCATGGCCCGGGGTGCGGGTCCAGCGGCCCTCACCTTTTCCTCAACCCGCCTCTGTCCCATCGGTTCCCCCAGCCAGAGATCTACTAAAGGGGGTTTGGGGCTCAGCGCCACATTTTTAGCGAGGGTGAACAATTTGGGGGGGAGTCAGCAAGCTACTTGGGAGTGAAGAAAATTTGGGGGCCCAAAATCCCCGGCTTCTTGCAGTTGGTGGCAAAGTTTAGATGTGGAGAGTGGCAGGGGGGTTTTTGTTGGAGGGGAAAACCTCTGCATACCAAGAAACCCGGGGATGAGGAAAAACAGTGACATGAAACCCCCAAATAGATGATGATGTAGCCGACTGCACCCTTTGGGGTTTGGGTGAGGCAAGGGGTTCATCATCATCAGGAAAGAGGGGTTTTGTGGGCCCTGAGGGCCCCCCCGGGGTAGCAGCAGGTGAGGTCGGGAGCCAAACGGCCCCGGGGTAAAAAACCCGCTTCCCCAAAGGCCAAGAAAGTACCCAAAAAACAGGGGGTCCCGCAAGGCAGCGGTGGTTTTTTTACTCATGCGGGCGTTGGCGGTAAAATCGTTTCTCGGCGCTGGGTGGCCCGTTATTTTTCTAAGACACCGGAGGAGCCCAATATGGGTTTTATGTAAAAATTGGGGGGCAAAAATTTAAGGCCCTGGCCAGGGAAAACTAAAAGTTGGGCACCCAAATGGCCCCGCACAACCTGCAGCGCCACCATCCGGTTGGGCCCCGGGAGGGAAAAAATGGCTCAGAAAGGGGGGTTTTCCCCCTCCTGCCGCCACAAAAAACAGCCAAACAGCGCCCAGTGGCACGCATGCCCTTTTTTCAAACCCCAAAAAAGGGCCTTTTACCAAACCCTGCGAAAGGGAGATTTTTCCCCTTAGACTTTCTTTTCCCGGTCCCGAAAGCTCCTGCTTTCCCCGCAAATTCCCTTTGCACCAGCAGTTGTTCACGAGGGGGATTGCAAAGAAAACAACATATGCTCCCATCCTAAAAAGGGTTTCAGCAGCTGACCGTGCTCCTGTTTAAAATTGTTGGTACTGCGGCCCTCCCCTTTCCCCAAAAGGTGGAAATCTTCACCCTTCAAGGAACTAAATTGGGTTGTGCCGAGGGGAGATGGGAAAAGTTCCAAAAAGGGAATTTTTTTCCCAAAAAAAAGGGGAAATACCGGGACTTATTTAAATATGTGTACAGAAGGGGGGCCCGCCTTGAGCTTTATCGGTTTGTTCCCAAAGTTTCCGGCGCGCAGACGTTCGGAGCTTTTAACTAACGGTTTAGGTCCAGTGGGATTTTCCTTTAAAAGGCCCACTGGGGGAAAGTGGGTTCCCCCCCCAGGGGACCCAACAACTTGGAAAAAGGAGAAGCCCTTTCCCCCCTCCACGTTGGTTCCAAAAAATTGGCCCGGGTCCTGGGCCCAAATTTTTCCTCCCCTCCCCCACCCCCATCTCTCCCTCCACAAGTAATGCCCATCATACCACATGTGTGGGCCACCCGGGTGGGGGCCAAGGGAGTTTTTTACACCCGGCTTGCCCGGCGGGGAAGAAGTCCCCTTGGGAGGAACTTTTCCGGTCATGCAGGCAAGAATTCAAAAGTGTGGCTTTCCTTTCCCCCACCAAAAAACCCAAAACGGGGAAACCCTGTGACAGGGCAAGGAGTAATTTTGGTGTCCGCGGGGCCCCGCACCGAGGGGGATGGGCCCCTGCGCCCTGCAGGGGCATGTGGGTTTAATCTGGGGTTTTGGGAAAAAGGTTTTCCCGAAAATCTTCACCCTTTTTAAGGGGAGTATTTTAAAATGGCCAGGAAAAATGTTGGGATGGGAAATTCCATATTCCCCCAAAGCCAGGAACAACCCTCCCCGAGGAAGGCAGGGGGCGAAAAGGGCCTTTTCCCCCCCCCACACTTTTGATTTTGCGATGTTTCCCCCCCCGTTGGAAATTTCCCGCCCCGGACATGTTTTTTGGGCCGGGGGGATGAACAGAGAAAGGCCCCTTTAAAAAGATTTTTTGATGAAACCCAAGGGGGAAAAGGAGTACTCCCCTGTGTAACTTTGATGTAGCCAATGGCAGCTCAAGCGTGAAAAACCTGCCATTTGTTGAGGGGCCCTTCAAGGGGCGACGTTATATTCAGTTCCCCCAGGGGAAATAAAAGGGTTTAATAACGGGTTTTTTCCACTGCTTCTTTTCCTGGGGAAAAAGATGCTGAAAAAAATTTTTGTTTTGGGCAGGGGGGGCTGGGGACGTGGGCCTAACCCTCTCGGGGGGCCAATGAGTTTCCGGGGGGGACTGAAAAAGGAGGGGGACATTGGAAACAGAAGCATTGTCTTTGGGGAAAAGGAGTGGATTTTTACCCCGGTGAAGGAGAGGGGGAGCAGGACACTGGGGGAGGGGATGGGAGATGAGGAAAACGAGGGAGATGACCCCCAAGCACCGTGGCAGTATACAGTGGAGATGGAGGCAGGGAGCCCCTCGGAGTCACTTTTTGCAGATGGTCCGCAGCATGCTGATTTGCCTGGCTAGTGACAGCCGAATAGTCCCCCAACCGGCAGAGGGATGAGTTCTGGCTCTCCACCCTATAGGACCCTCGCTACCGGTCCCCAAAAAAGGAGCCTTTTTTTCCAGCTTCTGAGAGGGAGGGACAAACTCAAATACTATAGGGAAATCCTCCGTAAGTCAATTGGCCGCTGCCTATGTACGGCATCGTCTCTCCTCTGACAGGTCTGACCGGGGGGTTCTTCAGCGCTCACGTACTACTGCCGCGGCTGCTGGGGGAAAGTGGGGGGTGGGGTGGTAGGAGCAGCTTCCTTCACCCACCTAGTGAGGAGGGCAGTCGCCAGCAGCAGCAGCAGGACCTGGAGCAGACCCTGAACCAACAGGTGGTGGCCTACTTGGACAGCACTCTGCCACCCCCAGTTAGAAGATTCGCTGGACAACTGGGCAGCCAAACTGGATGTGTGGCCGCAACTTGCCGAGTTTTTCAATGGAGAAGCTGTCCTGCCCGGCCCCTAGTGTGGCAAACAGAGCGGGTGTTCAGTGCAGCGGGGCCCATCGTTACCCCAAGGAGAACCCGCTTGTTCACGGAAATGTTTGGGAAAGACGACCTTTGTCAAGATGAATCAGGCGTGGATCGGCCAGGATTTCCACACACCAATGCCTTAGGCGTCAGACTACATCAGCCATGACGCCTCAACCGAACTGTGAGAAATGAGTCTGGGTTCAAATTACCTGCCTCAGTCACTATTCTGATGCCGCCACCTGCCTGATGCCACACATTTGCTGCCAGTTTCTCCATCAGCCTACCACCATCTTTACCAGGGACTGGTATTGCCACCCACCTCCACACTCTCTCATTGTGCCACTCTCTGACCTCATGCTGCTGCTGCTGCCGTCACCTCCACGGTCTGTCATTGTGCCACTCTATGACCTCATGCTGCTGCTGTTGCTGGAGCCGTGACCTCCACACTGTGACATTGTGCCACTCTGTGGCCTACTCCTGTTTTTGCCACCTCCAGAATGTTATTGTGCCACTGTCTGACATGCTGCTGCTGTGGCTGTTGTCGTAACCACACACTGTGTCATGCATGACTGCTGCTGCTGCTGACTGCCGTGACCTCCACACTGTGTCATTGTGCCACTCTGTGGCCTACTCCTGTTTTTGCCACCTCCAGAATGTCATTGTGCCACAGTCTGACCTCATGCTGCTGCTGCCGTCACCTCCACACTCTGTCATTGTGCCATTCTGTGGCCTACTACTGTTTTGCCACCTCCAGAATATCATTGTGCCACTGTCTGACCTCATGCTGCTGCTGCCGTGACCTCCACACTCTGTCATTGTGCCACTCTGTGGCCTACTACTGTTTTTGCCACCTCCAGAATGTCATTGTGCCACTGTCTGACCTCATGCTGCTGCCACCGTCACCTCCACTCTCTGTCATTGTGCCACTCTCTGGCCTACTCCTGTTTTTGCCACCTCCAGAATGTCATTGTGCCACTGTCTGACCTCATGCTGCTGTAGCTGTCGCCGTCACCTCCACACTCTGTCACTAATGTTGCCACCTGAGCTCTCAGCTTGTTTTTTTCCAGCTTTCGCTTTCATGACTTTATCAGGCTACATTCCCGCTTCAGTTTTTTGGTCAGTTTTGCCCTCTTAAGTGCCCAGGGAATTTTATAGTGAAGCGATTCTAAGAGCGGCGGCAGTCATGTGCGTGTCATACTAAAACACAACATTGTTCGAAGACCAAGCCAAGCGCCCTCTGCATATTTAAGCATGGCACAACGTTCTACAGCACTCTGCAGGCTCTGTGCAGCCTGGAAATAGCTGTTTTTTAACGTGATTCGTTCCGACCGAATTTAATTTTGACGGGAAATTCGGCGAATGTGACCGAATCGAAGTTTTGAGAAATTCACCCATCTCTAATTACAATATCATACAGAGATGAGCACTTTAGGAAAAGCAAATTTGTCAGCACTGATTTGCAATATACAGTGTGCTGCTGTGGTGAGGGACATAATCTATGGAATAGGTGTAAAATTAGTCACACGAACATACGTTTTTTTCTCCATAAGAATACATGCAGCAGTTCACGTAAAAATTGCTATGTGAAACCAGCCCTGCTGAGCAAAACATAACATAGAAGGCCCCAGATGTTATAGGACACTGGTAATGCCACTGACTCATGTCACTGTAACAGGATCAGTAACTCATGTCAGACTGTAACAGCAAAGCTGATATGCCAATGACTGCTATATAACCACTCACATCCTAACCAGGAAGTGTGGTTCTAAAGATGACTGAAGTAAATTGTACATTGATTTTGGCTAGTTAACAGAACAAGCTTTCGAATAGTTTTCTTCATCTAATCATCAGTGCCATAAATTTGATAATCTTGTATACACATGATCCTGACAAGTCACAAGGACAACCCCTATAAGATTACAGCTACTGTGGAAATCTGTACAACAGAATCTGAAAGTGATTTAAATAGCTTAATCTGAAACAATATTTTGCAGCAGTCCACGCTGTCCAGCAGTCCAAATAATAATAGTGATTGAAAAAAAAATCAGTGGCTATTAGAGCAACGGAATGAAGGCCGGTAAATAAAATAAAATGTACATAAAAAAAAAAAAATTGGTCCCAAACCAGATAACTGTACAGTTGAAAGAAGATGGCAGTTCAGTGATGAAATCCACGACAATGTGGGTCCTGGGGGCATTAGGCAATGGGCAGCAGATTTCTAATGAAACACTTTAGAAGTCTATAACCTTACAGGGAAAGGATGGCAGCCAGAAGTGATGTGAGGAGAGATTGAGAGACTTACCATCTCCTGGATGCCTAATTAACTTGAAGTAATATCCCTAGTAAAGTACTTGTTTTCTGTCAATTTGTGGGATAAAAGTCGTCATGGGAGGGATTTTTCAAAGTTATGTGGCAGATGACCAGAGCCAATAATAATTTGAAGATCAGAGACTTGATCAGATGCATCAGATAAATGGGACAGTGAATCAGCCTTGACATTCCTCTCTGTGGGCCTAAAATGAATTAAAAAGTTAAAACGAGAGAAGAAGGCAGATCAGCATGTTTGTCAGTGTTTGCGTCTAAAGAAGTTTCATATGGTCCGCGTGGATTGTAATTGAATGGTGAGCTTCTTCCAGAAGATGACATAACTCCTCCAGAGCAAAGTTTACCTCCAGTGACTCTTGATCCCCAGTAGTATAATCTCTCTCTGATAGAAAGTTCTACAGAAGAAAACACAAGTTAGAATTTTGCTCTTGATGTTTCTTGGGACAATATTGTACCTAATACCACAGAGAAGGCACGTACTTCAAAGTAGATAGGTCCAGACTAGGGATGAGCGATTATAATCGACAAAGTTGAAATCGGCACGATTTTTAGGCTGATCAGAAATTTCCGATCACGCGATATTTTAGGTGACAATCTGCAGATAATCTATTACTATTGCGCCATTTTCGGCGCTTCCTGTCATTTTGGCGGCCAGCAAATCAGCTTTGAGCATAGAGCAGGGTGAGCTGGGTGTGCGACGTCATGACTGTGATGTGTATGGTTGTCATTGGCTGGAAAAATCACATGACCTCGTTTTGCATAGAACAGCGTTTTCTGTTCATCATCAGTGTTTCAGTGTCTCTCACTAGAGCAGGACGTGTGCTAGGTCTCTCTCAATACAGCTCAGCTCAGAGACACAGTTCTTCTCTTTATTCATACAGACAACTATGCCTTTAGCTGTGAACATTAGAATATAGGTAGATTAGAGAATTTCAGTTCTTAGTTAGTTAGACAGAGACTTTTAAAGAAACATCTAGTGCTGTATAGAGGGGGAGTGGTGCGGACGAACACAGACAGACAGGCAGGCAGGCTTTTGAAAGGAGGGTATATATTGTGCAGCCCAGACTCTGCTTTGAACCTGCATTGAAATGGCATTTTTTTTACCACTTATTGGCCAGCACACCTTGCAAATGAGGTGAAATAGTACTTTTTATTTTGTGCAGCCCAGTTTTGTTCAAAGAGCAACCTTGTACATACATTAGGATACAGAAATTTTCTAGTAACTGCAGGTGTATTTCATTGGTACACAATCCACCTTTTCTTATCCGTATAACTTTTAAATAGCTGTTTTTCACTTTGGCGCAGCCCAGTTGTAACGGTCTGGAGGTGGATCCACTGGACCACCGCAGGCGATGGTGTAAGCCCACACCAAAGGGGGAGGGGAACAAGTAGGTTGGGGTTTTCACCAAGCCCCGGCCGCAAAGGGCGGAATGGTCTCTGGGCGGGAGCTCCCGGGGTCACTTCCACTGGGGGGGCTTCCCTTGGGGTCGGCCAAGGTAGGCGGGGTACGAATGGGCACACGCTCTAGTCGGGGACAGGCAAAGTCGGATGGCGGTTGGTTCGAAAACGTAGCCAGGCAGAAGGGCGGGCGGCAAGGTTCGGTCGGAAATGAAGCACGAGGATTGGACAGGGAAGACAGGAAAAACAAACTAGGAAGGCCTTTCTCCCAACGGGGAAAAACCAAGGGGATCCGGTAAAGGCCCCCCGGAAAGAGGGGCGGTTTTTAAAATTTGGAGATTGGCCCGGCAATACCAATTACCGGCGCACTGCCCCCTTTAAATTCAAACTCCCGGGCGCACGCACGCCAAGGGCGGAGCCACGGCCGGGGACGAGACGGGGTGAGCAGGAGTGTGAGGGGGAAAGTGGATGCCCGGGGGGACGGGGGGGGTGAGCGGACCCCAAACCCCCCGACTGCAGGACGGGCTCCCGCAGGGTGGGAGACGGGCCGCCGGGGCCCGGGACGTGTGCCAGGGGCATCCATACAGTACCCCCCCCTTTGGACCCCCCCCCCTCTTGGGCCCCCCTCCTTACGGGGTTGGAGGAATCTCTGGATGGGCTGGGGTTAAAGATATTCTCCCCCGGCTCCCAAACCTCTTTCAGAACCAAAACCCCTTCCAGTCCATAAAAAGTATCTTTTTCCTCTATTTCCTCATGCCCAGAATCTCTTGACCCGAGACATTGGGCATAGCCACAGACGGGAGGAAAATCCCTTTTTGGGAAAAGCGATTAAGGACCAGGAGTTGGGGATTCTCATAGTTGGAGGGAGCCGGAGTTTTGTAAGGACACCGGGTAAATGGGGGCTGATGACCTAAAAGGGTCCAGGGAAGGGGGGGTCCCAGTTTGTGAAAGGCACTTAAAGGGCGGACTTTCTAGCCGAGAGCCACCCCTTTGTCCCTGGGGAGAAAAGGGAGGGGGAAAATTTTCTTTGTCCGCTTGAGCTTCATGCGCTCGAAGACGGACAAGACGCGGGTCGGGGACCAGATGGCCCTCAGTCTTGACTATCTCCGCCGCCGGACCCGGAGGGGGTTTGCCAGGGGGAGAGGAGGGCGGGGTTTCAGGCCAACACAAGTAGAAGGGGGAAAGACCTTCGGATCAACTAGGGAGTTATAAGAAACTCCGCCCATGGCACCCAATTGGGACCAATCCTTGAAGTCCGAATGAAAAGGCAAAGGAAAACACCCCAAGACCTGGTTGACCCTCTCACCTGACCGTTCGATCTGCGGTTGTTAGGAAAAGAGAAGTCGAGTTTCCCCTGAATTTGGTTACACGGGGCTGCCAAAACCCTGGAGACAAACTGAACTCCCCGGTCCGAGACGAGGGCGAGGGAGCAAGCAGACGAAACACATAAAGGGAAAGAAACCTCCGCCAGGGGGGAGGCGAGGGTTGGGCCTTTGGCAACGGGACGAAATGCCCCATCTTGGAAACGATCCGTATCACCCAAAATGGTGTTGCCAGACACGGGGGGAGGTCAGTTAAAAAGTCCATAAAATTTGGGGCCAAAGGGTTGATTTGGAAGGGGGAGTGGCTGTAGTAGCCTGCCATTTTGTGACGTGGCATTTGTTGCAGGCACAGGAGTCCAGGTAAAACGAAGTCCTTAACACCTTTTAAAGCTCGGGCCCCCGTAGAACCGGGGATATCAGGGAAGGTTTTTCGGGCCCCGGGGATGCCCGGCCACCAATGACAATGCCCCATTTTAAGATGTCTGCGGGAGAGCGGGGCGCACAAAAGGGTCCTTCCAGGAGGAAACCCTCGGAGGTCCACGGGACTTCCGAAAAAGGGAGTTCGGGGGAATTTGTGTTCTGAGTATTTATCTTCACCACCACGTCGGCCCAGGGGAGAGGGCCACTCTCAATTCTTCTCTGCAGGCCGGAAGTGGATGGAAATCAAACCGGGAAAAGAAGAGGACCCCCTAGCCGGGCTGAGTTAAGTCGCTGACCCCGTTTAAGATTTTTGGGTTTTTTTTGTGGTCCGAGTAGAAGGGATGGGGAAACGGCACCCCCAGCAGTAACCCAAAACCCCCCCAGGGCCATTTTATGGCCATACTCGGGTCGCCAATGTGTAAATTCCACTGGCCGAGGGGAATTTTGGGGAAAAAAAACCCGCCTTACAGTTTTACCGTGGGCCCCTTTTGCGAAAGAACCCCCGCTCCCACAGCAGGCTTCCACTTCAGCGTGAAGGGTTTCCGGGATCCAGATGCAAGGTAAAAGCCTAAAAGAAGGTAATTTGAGCTCAAAAACGCCTCCTCGGCCCGAGCCACTGCGTGGATTGGTTGTTTCTTGGGTGAGGGCCACTATCGGAGCCCCAAGCGAAGAAGTGGGGGATGAAGGGCGATATAGTTGCAAAAGCCCAAAAAAAGCACTGTATAACCCCGAGACTGGGCGTGGCCCTGAACACGGGAAGTTTTGGGGGCCACCGTGGGCCTTTTGGAAAAAAATTTTACTAACCCCAGAAACGGGGGCATTTTGATAAAGAGGCACTTCCCTAGCTTGGGAAACAGATGGCCCCCCCCGGGGGAGCTCAACCCTACGAACATGACGCGGTGGGCCCGATGTGGGGGAAAAGGTAACCAGGATGATAAAGGGTAAACCACCAGCAGGAGAGAGGAGGTCTCTGAAAAAAGTCATTCACAAGCCCCTGAAAGATGGCGGGCCATTAACTGAAGGGCATCACCAGGTACTCAAAGTGCCCATCCCTGGTTTTAAAGGGCCGTCTTTCCTTTCATTCTTTCATCCCCCTTTTGCGGATTCGGACCAAGTTGTACCCCCTTTTCAAATCCAACTTGGGAAGATTTTTGCTTCCCCGCGGGCCCTAAAAACTTCTGTGATAAACGGGAAAAGTACCAGACATGGCTTGGGTCTAGGAACCGACAGGGGAGACCCCCCCCGGGGGACTGGTCCCCCCGCAATATACTCCAGATATTCGGGGTGGCCAGCCCGGGGCAGCGGCTCCTGAAGGGTCAATGGGAGCAGGAAACACCGGGCGAGTGCTACCAAAAAAAACGCCCCCCGACGTTGGGACCCCAACGAGTCATTTCTCCAGATTTCCAGCCCGGGGGTGGGAGAGGGGACCGCACCCATGGGAGTCCGAATGGCCCAGATGAGGAGCGGGGCAACACATAAAGGGATTTTTTCCCTTTTATGAGCGACCCCACTGGAGGGACAGGGGCTTGGTGAAAAGGATCGTGTCCTAAGCAGCTCCCCGCTGACAATGAGAAACGAGCTTTTTTTTCCCAAAGGGCCCCACCAACCCGTACGCTCCACTAGAGAGGGCGGATGAAGTTCCAGGCCGACCCCCGAACCCAGAAACGCCGAAGCTGGAACGGGTACCAATCTTGACCGCCCTCACGGGCCCCCTCAAAAAGAGGGGAAGGGGGAGTTTCCCTAGGAATGCCTCTCCCAAAATTCCTAGGGGCGGAAGTTTCCCGCGGCTGGGGCGTTTGGGGGACAATTCCTCCGGTAATGCCGGGCTGCCAGTAAGGACAAGTTCCTTTGCCGGCGAGCCAAACTCTTGCCAGAGGCACCCGACAATCTTCAGGGGCGCTTGGTGGGATTTGGGAAGCTGGGGGCGCGGAGGCCTCTGGAACACCGGTGCCAGCGGGGAAACCGGCAGGTTGGGTTTACTCGCCTTGACGAAGTTGTCCCCCTTTAATGAAGCGTACCGATGCGGGTCGAAACCGGATCAGGTAGGGGGAAAACGGGGGGTTTTAGCGCCAAGACGCCTTAACTGGCTTGAGACCCCTTTCTTGAAGGTGGCGCACAAGGGCCTCTTTCCCCTGACATTCCGAGGCCAGATCTTTAATTGAAACCGCGTGTCCCCCCCCAGACAAAACCCCCTGGCGAGGCTTATAGGCTGCCAGGGAGGGGGCAAGAGCTGGTTCCTCGAAAAATTGGGAACTCCTGAGGAAGACTGAAAACCCCGTAACTGATCGTTCCTGCCCCAACGGGGTGTGGCCCATGCCGGGGCCTTTCCGAGAGGAGGCTGACCCGAAAGCTCTTTCGCACGTTCGGACAGGAAGGGTCGGCCATCACTCCAAAGTGCATAGGCTTTGGGTTATGAACCCCCTGAAATTTTTGGGGTCCCCCGTCGAAACTTAGATGGGAGCGACAGCCGAAGTTGGGACCCCCAGAGCACGGGAACCGTTGAGGCGGGAAAACCCTATGGGATGGGGGAATTGCTGCTGCTGAGCGTGATAGCTGCTGCCCAGGAGGAGATTTGCCGAGCTGCTGCCTTGCTCCAATTTTTGCGATTGCTTGACCACGCGGGGGTTGATGTTGGCAACGGGGGCAAGGGCACCGGGGGTCCATGGCCGGATCCTACTGTAACGGTCTGGAGGGATCCACTGGACCACCGCAGGTGAGGCTAAGCACACCCGGGGAGTGGAACCCAAATGGCCCCCGGGTTTTCCCCAAGCCCCCCGCAAAGGGGGAGGGTCTTGCTCCCGGGAGTCTAAAGGTCCCTTTCCACTGGGGGTGGCTTCCCCTCGGTGGCTGCCAAGGGAGGAAAGGTAGGAAAATTTGGCAGCAGGCTGGGATTGGGGAACGGGAGGGGGGTCAGGAAACAGGGGCTCGGGTTCGAAAACGTAGACGGGCAGAAGGTCAGGGCTGAGGGCAAGGTTCGTGGTCGGTAAAAAGTAAGCTCGGGTTGGGTTACAAAAGCGGGAATAACAAACTGGGAAGGGTTTCTCCAAGGGGAAATACCCCAAGGGAAAGGGCAAAGGCCCCCGGGGGAAGACCCGGACTTAAATAGGAGCGTCCCCGGGGCAATGACCAATTAGGGCGCACTGGCCCCCTTTAAAATTTTCAAACCCGAAGCGGCTGCTGCTTAGGTGCGGAGCCACGCGCCGAGGGGCGGAACAGGCTGACAGGACAGGGCCGGGTAAGGGACCCCGGGCGGGGACAAGGTGTGAGGGACCCCAAACCCACTGCGGAGGGGCCCCTGGTGTAGGAGCCGGCGCGCCTGCGACCCAGGACATTGGTCCAGGGCGTCCGTGACCCCATTTTGTTCAAAGAGCCCCCTTGTACTTACATTAGGAACAGAAATTTTCTAGTAACTGCTGTTGTATTTATTGGTGCAAAACCCACCTTTTTTTTATCCATATAACTTTTAAATAGCTTTTTTCCTTTGCACAGACCATTTTTTTTCAAAGGCCACCTTGTACTTACATTAGGATACAGAAAAATTTTTTAGTAACTGTTTCTATGTGTCTTGCTGCAAAAAAATGCAATTTCTCATCCGTTTAATTTTTATTGCGCTCCGGAATCTCAGTTTGAGATGTTTTTTTGAAAATATCAATCCCATCCTACTAGGCAGTGTAAATCCCTGGGACTGAAAAAGGGGTTTAAGAAACGTGATTTCCGTCTTTCAATAAAAGACTGCAAAAAAATCCCTACCTCTTAAATTTTTTCTTCTGAACATGGGCAAAATGCAGGGGGTAAGCGAGAAGAGGGGGGGGAGGACAGGGGGGGAGAGGGGACAAGAAGGTTCCTTCCCGTGCGGGGACAACACGCAAGCCCCGGGGCGTCATTGCAGGACCGCAGGCCTGTCATCGCTGGTTTAGGGCCCGTGAATCTCAGTAAGAAAAAGGCGCCCCAAACGTTCTTCATGGTTCATGCAAACTATCCAGCTGTCACTCCTCGTCCCCCAGCCAGCCACAAAAAGGGTCTCTCAGCACATCCTCCAACTGAAGGGGGGCAGCCCAAATGTCAATCGTGACCCCCACTGTGGATAATCCATTTTTCGAAGACCTCTTTGATGAAAAATGCGGTTTGGGTCAGAAGGCATGTTAAAAGATCAAGAGCCAAAAGGAGATTTTTTCGCTCTGATGCCCAACGCGATGCACAAGGAAGAAAGGAAACCATCAAGGGAAAAACCCCTTTGGCACAGTGCCTTTTCTTTTACCCGCACTCCAGGATGCAGAAAGTCAGGGCGAGGAAGTCACCTGGTTAAAGATATGATGACGACTTTGCGGACCAAAGTGGCTTTTTAGCAGAATTCCTTGCGAATTCGCTTGCGAGGGGTTTCAACAACTGGACAGGGGAAGACGATTTGGTAGTTCAAAAAGTCCTGCCCAAAAAGGAGAGGGCGGGGCGCATAATCCGCGAGATTATTTCCGCCACCCCCCGATCACGGAAACACCGCCCTCGCTATTGCAACAAAAATGTCCAGGACCCCTCAAGCCGGGCCTTTTTTGGCAAGCCCCGATTCACCCGCAAAGGCATATCCGCCTTTTCTGTAAATGCATCGAGGGAAGAATTTAGGTGTTTTTTAACCACCACCAAATGTCCCGTCAAAATGACGAAGCAAGGTTGAAATGGAGGGAACAAGGGCCCCGGGACGACGGTAAAGGGAGGGTAGGGATTTCCTAGGCACCCCTCGCCCAAAAGGGGGGGCCCGTAAGCGCTTCCTTTATCAGTACATGACAAAAGCTGACTGACAAAAAAATGAATAATGAAAGGCAGCAACCCCAGCGTAGGTCAATAACAGCAGCCCTGACCTTCTTCACTCAGCATGGCCTTTTTGCATTAATCCGCCCACATGCCCCTCCTCTGCTTACAGAGCCCTTTTGTGGGAACACCTGACCCACAACAAGAGGCCGCACCCTAGCATAAAACATCACTGACCAAAGGCCCGAAGTGTCTGCCCCCTAACAGTAAAAGGAGCGCCCTGCCACCCAAAGTACCTCCCGCCCCGGTCTGCCAACACCCGCTTGCGAGTGCCCCCGCCGTTGAGTGTCAACAGTCCCCCTGACTGCAGAGGTGAGTCGTCTCAGTAGGAGACAGGCCCGCAAACACTGTTACAAATTTAAAGCGGGGGCAGGAGAACAGAAGCGGGGGAACAAGGAGAACAAGACACAGTATTAGCCGCCGGGGAGTAACCGCTGCATGGTTTTGGGGTTCGACCTGTTCTCCCTGTATGTGTGACCCTTCAGCTCTCTAAATAGTTGAGGTCAGAGCTGGAGTTTGGCCCTTGCCTGCCCCCAATACCAAATGCCGAGCAGGCATTTCTTTTCCAGAAAAGCCGTCTCTGCCCTGGCCAGCCACGTGTCATCTTAAATTTCAAGCACGTTGTCTGCATCTGTGTCCAGCAAAGTCCATCTGACCACCGATACATGGACTAGTAAGCACGGCCAAGGCCGCAATATCTCTGTGACAGCTCACTGGGTGAGCTGGGTGGATGTCTATGGTGGTAACGGTGGCTCTCAGGCTCAGCGCACGCTCTTCAAAACCGTAGGGATGGTGCAGGGTTCTTTCCCCCAAGGTCCTCTGGTGGCATCATGTGCCCAGAGAAACCAGGCCGTGTTGAAATTAATCTGCCTTGGAGACCGTCCACACACAGGTCAGGAGCTGTGGACGGCTCTCCGCAACAAGACCGAGCGCTGGCTGGGTGACAAGAACCTTGTGCCAGCAAGGTGGTGTGCGATGACGGGCGAAATCTGCTGGCCACCATTAAGATCGGTAGACTGGAGCACATCCCTTGCCTGGCACATGTCATGAACCGTGTCATCCAGAAATTTCTAAAGAACTACCCGGGTCTGGACTGCCTGCTGAGGAAGGCTCAAAGTCTAAGTTCGCACTTCCGCCGTTTGCACCCTGCTTCGTCCCACCTGGCTGCATTGCAGCGTCAGCTCGGCCTCCCCGTCAACCGTCTCATTGTTGACGTGGCAACACGCTGGAATTCCACCCTCCACATGCTCCAGCGATTGTGGCAGCAGCGCAATGCCGTTACGCAGTACGAAGTGACACATGGCCTGACAAGCAGCGGTGCGGACCTCGGGGTGTTGAGCCACCGAGAGTGGAGGCAGGTGAAAGAGCTCTGCACCATCCTTGCCAGTTTTGAAGAAGCCACCAAAATGGTCAGTGCGGACAATGCCCTTGTCAGCATGAGCATTGTGGTGATCTTATTTCTGGAACGATCGTTGGACACTCTGAAACAACAGGTCCCGCCAGCGACGGAGGAGGAGACGGACACAGATGCGGACACGGAGCCTTTCTCTCCGTCAAATCCACAAGGCCCGACAGTTTCACAATTTCATCGGTCTTCATTAGGCAGTGGTTCGGGGTCCAGAGCTAGTGCAAGGTGGCGCATCAGCTCTCAGGGTGCATCATCTCAGGCAAGTCAGGGCTGTGTTGAAGTTGTCCCGGGAGGCAGCGGAGTAGGAGGAGGAGGAGGAGGTATTCCTAGACACCGACGTTACCGAAGTCCCTCTTGGAAAGCAGTTGGCGCAAATTTGGGCGGGGAGGAAGATGAGGAAGATCAGTTTGCTAGTGCCCCTCGACCCAGAGGCTTGGGAAATCAAGGCTCCATCTCTCACATGAGTGCTTGGATGCTCCATTTGCTCCAACATGATCCTCGCATAAAGGCCATCAAAATGAACAACAGTTACTGGGTGGCCTCCCTCCTGGATCCCCGGTACAAAACAAAACTCAGCACTTTCCTTCCACCCACCCAAATAGAGAGTAAAAAGCAGGAAATGGAGACCTTGCTGATTGATCAACTGGAGACATCTGTTGCGTCTGATTCACGTTCCCCAAATGTCACGGTGGAACAACATCAGCGACGTGACAGCAGTAGAGTGCCAAGTAGCCGTAGCGGCAGCAGCAGCAGCAGGCAAGGTGGCAGAAGCCTAATGGGTGACCTCTGGCAATCTTTATTTACCACCTCACCAACGCATGCAATGAAGGACACACATCCAACACACAGACTAGCTTAAGATCATGGTGCACGACTATCTGCGTCTCAACACCGATGTTTTTGGATGTGTTCCGGACCCAATAGACTTCTGGGTATCCAAAATGGACGAATGGCCCGAGCTCGCTCGCCATGCCATAGAGGTGTTGTCCTGCCCAGCAGCCAGCGTCATATCTGAGCGGACCTTCAGCACAGCTGAAGGAGTCATTACAGACAAACGCATCCGGCTTTCCACAGATAATGTGGATCGTTTGACTTTCATCAAGATGAATCAGGCATGGATCTCTGATGATGTTGTGGCCCCAATTGCCGAGGTCACCGATTAGTTGCCGGTCTACTTCACATTCCTCTTCAAACAGAAATGGTCCTCTTGAAAACTTTTTTTTAAAATGATCATTTCTTACTGCAATTTTTATTCTCTTTTCCCAACAGTTCATTTTGCTGGTTTTGCTGTGAGGAGACTGTAAAAGACAGCAAGGTTTCATGACAACACCGTATTCCATTTACTCACTTATCTTTAGAAGTTTTCGCATTGTCAATGGTTTTGAGGTCATGTTGCTGTGAGATACAGCTATAATTATGGTTCTTTGGAACAGAAATGTGGCTTTTAAGTGGCATTTCTCCCTCACAATTTTTAATAGTGGCTGAGAAGTCATATTTATAATTTTTTTGGGGTCATGTAGCTGTGAGATACAGCAATAATCATGGTCCTTTGGAACAGAAATGTGGCTTCTAAGTGGCATTTCTCCCTCACACAATTTTAACAGTGGCTGAGAAGTCATTTTATAATTTTTTGGGTCATGCTGCTTTGAATAAATAAAAAAAAGTTGTTTCTAACAGACATTATTCTTCACAATTGTCCAAAGTGACTCAAAGTCATGCTTTGAATTTTGGGGCTTTGCTTTGAAATCAGCTATACACAGGTCCTATTATAAAAATTTTGTTTCTACAGCATTTGTTCTCACAATTGTCCAAAGTGCTCAAGGGTCATGCTTTGAATTTTTGGGGCATTTTGCTTTGAAATGCAGCTATACTACAGGTCCTATTATAAAAAAAAATGTTGTTTCTAACAGACATTTGTTCTTCACAATTGTCAAGAGTGGCTCAAGGGTGATGGTGCTGTCAGAAACAGGAATAGGTAGGACACTGTTAATGGACACATATTGCAAAATGACTTTTTTTGCAAGTTCTTTAACATAGCTATCAATCCCTGTATTGAGACAACCCATTTAATACATTTAAAAAAAGAGAAACAAAGACATGGTGGGATTCCATCCTATTTTAAAAATGTGTTTTCTAGAGTTAAACTACTAAAAAACTTGCATGTACAAAATAGCTGGTAAAAAAATTCCTCTGAATTGTACAAGGGAGGTACAGGAAAACTTGACCAGATGTAGGTTATTCAGAGGACATGGAGTATGGAGCACGGACAGAGAACAAAGTACAGAGACAATTTCCTCCAGCAGGTTGAGAAAAATAAGGAAAAGAATGCCAAGAAAAAGGGCACCTGGGTGGAACAGGAGCGTTAACCACCAGTATTTCCAAGTGAAGCTCAATTGGTCCGCACTCATACGGAGGGGCAAGCGCTACCCAGGACAGGGACATTTATGTCCAGTGAGACTAAAATGGTGGTTGAAAGACTCCTATTTCTGGCACTTTTTAATCTGTGGGTCAGACAGGTTTAATGGTCATTCTGCGGTACAGGACACATATAGTAATGTCCAGTTCATCTAAAATGGTGGTTCAAAGACTCCTTTTCCCGACAGTTTTTAATTTGGGGGTCAGCCAGGTTTAATGGTCATGCTGCGGTCCAGGACAGGTATAGTCAATGTCCAGTTCAACTAAAATGGTGGTTGAAAGACTCATTTTCCCGGCACTTTTTAATCTGTGGGTCAGACAGGTTTAATGGTCATTCTGCGGTACAGGACAGATATAGTCAATGTCCAGTGAAACTAAAATGTTGGTTGAAAGACTCCTTTTTCCGGCACTTTTTAATCTGGGGTCATGCAGGTTTGGGGCTCATGCTGTGGCCCAGGACAGGTATAGACAATGTCCAGTGAAACTAAAATGGTGGTTGAAAGACTCCTTTTTCCGGCACTTTTTAATCTGGAGTCATGCAGGTTTGGGGCTCATGCTGTGGCCCAGGACAGGTATAGTCAATGTCCAGTTCAACTAAAATGGTGGTTCAAAGACTCCTTTTTCCGGCACTTTTTAAATCTGGGGGTCATGCAGGTTTGGGGCTCATGCTGCGTTCCAGGACAGGGATATTCAATGTCCAGTTCAAGTAAGATGATGGTTCAAATCATACTGCCTTCTGGCACTTTTTAATTTGTGGGTGATGCAGGTTTAAGGGTCATGCTGTGGTACAAGACAGGATAGTGAATGGTATGTGATTTTTTTTCTGTGGCTTTTATAACCTAAGTGTATTGCCTAAGATGTAGCACGTATCCATTTGACTGTTGTGGATGTTAATTCCAGCTTCTCCAGCCCTGTTTGGGTGTAAGAATGAAGGTGTTGTTGCTCTCCCATAGACTTTAATGGTCATCGCTCATAATCGACCACTCACTATCGACTATCTTGTCGATGATGGTCGACTATCGACCATCGACCGATGTCGATGGTCAACGTAATCGCTCAACACTACTCAACACCGATGTTTTTGGATATGTCTCGGACTCAATCGACTTCTCGGTATCCAAAATGAATGAATGGCCCAAGCTCGCTCGCCACGACATAGAGGTGTTGTCCTGCCCAGCAGCCAGCATCATATCTGAGCGGACCTTCAGCACAGCTGGAGGAGTCATTACAGACAAACGCATCTGGCTTTCCACAGATAATGTTGATCGTTTGACTTTCATCAAGATGAAACAGGCATGGATCTCTGATGATGTTGTGGCCCCAATTGACGAGGTCACCGATTAGTTGCCGGTCTACTTCACATTCCTCTTCAAACAGAAATGGTCCTCTTGAAAAAAAAAAATTTAAATGATAATTTCTTACTGCAATTTTTATTCTCAGTTCCCAAAAGGTCATTTTGCTGGTTTTGAGGTGAGGAGACTGTAAAAGACACCAATTGTACAAGGTTTCATGAAAAAAACGTATTCCATTTACTCATTTCATCTTTAGAATTTTTCGCGCTGTCAATGGTTTTGGGGTCATGGTGCTGTGAGATACAGCTATAATCATGGTCCTTTGGAACAGAAATGACTTCTAGGTGGCATTTCTCCCTCGCAATTTTTAACAGTGGCTGAGAAGTCATTTTTATCATTTTTGGGGTCATGCTGCTGTGAAATGCAGCTATACTACAGGTCCTATTTTAACAAATGTGGTTTCTACCAGACTTTTGTTCTTCACAATTGTCAAGAGTGGCCAAAGGGTCATGTTTTGAATTTTTTGCGGCATGTTGCTGTGAAATACAGCTATACTACAGGTCCTATTCTAAAAAATTTGGTTTCTAACAGACATTTGTTCTTCACAATTGTCAAGAGTGGCTCAATTGTGATGTTTTGAAATTTATGGGGCATGGTGCTGTGAAAAACAGGAATAGGTAGGACACTGTTAATGGACACATATTGCAAAATTACTTGTTTTTGCAAGATCTTTAACATAGCTAGCAATTCCTGTAGTGAAACAACCCGTTTAATACAATTGAAAAAAAAGAGAAACAAAGACGTGGTGGGATTCCATCCTATTTTAAAAATGTGTTTTCTAGAATTAAACTACTAAAAAAATTGCATGTACAAAATAGCTGATACAAATATTCCTCTGTCTTGTACAAGGGAGGTACAGAGAAACTTGAACATTGTAGTATTCAGAGAACATGGTGTATGGAGCACATTCGCCAGCCCAAGAACAGAGACAATTTCCTCCAACACGTTGAGTAATGCCAAGAAAAAGGGCACCTGGGTGAAACAGGAGCATCAACCACCAGCATTTCCAAGTGAAGCTCAATTGGTCCGCACTGATTCGGAGGGGCAAGCACTCTCGTAGAGGCAGAAATTTCTCAATTGTTACCCAGGTCTTGACTGTGTACTGAGGAAGGCTGGAGGTCTTAACTCAAACTTCCGCTTCCGCACTCTGTTTCAGCACGACTGTTTTCGTTGCTGCGTCATAAGGGCATTTTTTCCATGTTAATGGATGAAGGACGTCAGCCTGGGCTCTCACCACACCCACTGTAAGTTGGGCCCTGCTAGCTAAAATGCGTGTTAATAGATGACGGACGCCAGCCCTTGCTCTCACCACACCCATTGTAAGTCCGGCCCTGCCAGCTGAAACTGCGTGATCCACGTTTATAGCCTCACCCGCCGTGATCAGTAATTTCCTCCAACCCACTTGACAGTACAACACAGGATTTTCAGACAGGCCTCGTTAATCTACTGTGGACATCTGTTTCGTTTGCTTCACATTCTAATGTTACGGTGGAACAATGTCACCAGTAGAATGGCAAGTAGCTCTAGCAGCAGCAGTAATGGAAAACTTTATTTTAATATACTTTATTTAATATACTTTATTTAAAACTTTATTTCTTATTGAGAAATTTTCTGCTGATGGTCCATTAGGGCACCTGTGCAGGTTTTTGGGTCATGCTGCGGTCCAGGACATGGATAGTCAATGTCCAGTTCAACTAAAATGCTGGTTGAAAGACTTCTTTTTCCGGCACTTTTTAATCTGTGGGTCAGACAGGCTTAATGGTCATACTGCGGTCCAGGACAGATATAGTCAATGTCCAGTGAAACTAAAATGGTGTTTCAAAGACTCCTTTTTCCGGCACTTTTTTAATCTATGGGTCATGCAGGTTTGGGGCTCATGCTGTAGCCCAGGACAGGTATAGTCAATGTCCAGTTCAACTAAAATGGTGGTTAAAAGACTCCTTTTCCTGGCACTTTTTAATCTGTGGGTGAGACAGGTTTGAGGGTCATGCTGCGGTACAGGACAGGTATAGTCAATGTCCAGTTCAACTAAAATGGTGGTTGAAAGACTCCTTTTTCCGGCACATTTTAATCTGTGGGTCAGACAGGTTTAAGGGTCATGCTGCGGTCCAGGACAGGGATAGTCTATGTCCAGCTCAACTAAAATGGTGGTTGAAAGACTCCTTTTCCGGCACTTTTTAATCTGTGCGTCAGACAGGTTTATGGTCATGCTGTGGTACAAGACAGGGATAGTGAATAGTCTGTGACTTTTTTCTGTGACTTTTGTTGCCTGAGATTTAGCACGTATCCAGTTTACTGTTGTGGATGTTAATTCCAGCTTCTCCAGCCCTGTTTAGGTGTAAGAATGAAGCTGTTGTTCCTCTCCCATAGACTTTAATGGTCATCGGCGATAATCTGTTATCGACTATCGGAAATCGTCATGATAATTGCCGATATCGACTATCGAATCGATAATGATAGTTGACACAATCGATCATCACTAGTCCAGAAGGATTAGGGGTAGTGCAGCACAATAAGCAGTAGCAAACTCTCTTTTCAAATGGCAAAAATCTTCTTTGGTTTGAAGTGTCAAATCCTTGTGGTTCTACCTGTTGGGGCAGAGCAGTCATGGCAGCCACCAGAGAGGCAAAGTGTGGAATAAATTGTTTTTAAACCCCATAGTACTATAGAACACTTAAGCACAGCACCTTTCTTCTTGGGGTCCATGAGCAAACCAGGGTAAGAAATCACACACCCAAGAAAGAATGGAGTAGAATATTTAAAGAGACAATTCTCTAGCTCTGCGACAAGTAGTCCCCTTGCACACTGGTAAAGACTGATGTGATTCTAAATGGAGAGAGAAAAAAGTGTAATTTAAACAGACCATCAAACAAGCATAGAGCAGGTTACAGGAGATGTTGTTCATAAACTCTTGGAAACCTGCTGGAGCTCTGTGTTGGCAGAAAGGCATCAGAAGGCAATCAAAATATCCATCACAAATATTGAAAGCAGTGTTGTATAATCGAAAAGAAAGCCAAGACTTTATTCAACAATTGAACAAGACACCATAGATGTTCTAAATCTTTCTTCGGTTATCTTGGATCCAATTCAGACAACTCCTAACATTGTGCTTACATTTTTTGTGTCAAACTAAATTTTAATATGTTTTCTACACTTAAGGAGAATAATAAATTTGTGAGATTGCTTACCATAAATCACTACTTCTGGACAAACTCTGACCCTGCGACAAGAAATGAGGAAGAAAACACTAGCTTATACATTAGTAATAAAAAATATCACCTGCTGACATCCAAGGAACAAATGGCTGTATTATCCTTAGAAGAACTGTCAAATTGTTCTTCTATCTCTCCACATGTAGTGGACTATCCGTTGCAGTCACAGACTTTGACCATGGATTGGTCCACTGATCAACATTTATCCTTGGATGAACTTATTAACGATAAAGATTTTAGGGTGAAATGTCAGAAAAGAGGCGCCTCCACGCCAGTTTAAAGGCACATTAAATGAGTGTATAGTGCACCTGAATGAAAGAACCTGTCAAAAATCTGACTTTCATAGCATAATTGATGCACCTAACTTTGGCGTATAGCATAACTTAGGCACATAGTATATCATTGCAAGCATTTTTAATGGGCCTGCTTTAGACACATTTCAGTGTGTCATGTCTTTCATAAAATGCACCTAGTTTTGGTGTATGACAGTTCATTTATATAGAAAAAAGGGCATCAACAGTTTTTTTGGTGCAAAATACACCCAAAAAATTGTGCAGTCCTTATGGGACATGTAGCCCTTAGCTATTAAAATGGTGGACTAGGGGGGTACAGTGGTCATGATGAATAAAATAGATGATATCAAGTTTATGCATGATTTACACTCAGATAAAGCTACATATCGCAAACTAGAGAATGATCCACTGTTTCGTTTAAATCAGAGATGAATCGTGTGCTAGCAGAAGGGCTGTCCCTCGGGGTACTTAGCCCAAAAAAATGGAGTAAATTTTGGTAGAACATCCAGAAACACCTAAAATGTATGGTTTGCTCAACATTCATAAAAATTTGGCTTTGCCACCCATGAATCCCATAGTATCCGACAAAGTATCCCTAATTGAGCGGTTCTGCCAGTGGTTAGATTCTTTGCTACAACCACTTGTTCATAGGGTGTCGGGCTCTTTACAGGATACAAGGGATGTGCAAGCTTGCTTTCATAATATCATATGGAAGTCAAATACATGTTGTCTCAGTTGTGACATAGAATCTCTATATACAGGTATTCCCCACCATATAGCAATTTTTGCTTTAAAATTATATTTGCAGCATTTCAGCAACTATTCACTCGATCGTTCCAATTTCATTTTAATGGTTACCCAATTTCTGGTAACCCATCATTTTTTCCGCTTTGACAATTCTTTTTATCTACAACTTAGAAGTGTTTCAATGGGGGCTAAGTTTTCCCCATCTCTGACCAATTTTGTCATCACTTGGTGGGTATCTATATATATATGTATACTCTTGATAACCCTTTTCTCGATAATACATTGACCTATTGACCTATTTATTTCAAGTGGCAACATGTGTTATTAATGATAGTGGCATTAATTTTTTGGATCTTACTTTGATTGGTATACCGGGGCAAGTAATTATTACAAAAACCGATCGTAAATCCATGTCATGGAATACAATTTTGCATTACAACAGTTTCCATCTGAAGAACACCCATACATCTATACCAGTAGGAGAAATTGTCATGGCTGAGTGAAATTGTAGCTTAGTGTCAGATTTTAAACAAGAACAAAAAAGTATCTGTCAAAGATTGGGATCTAGGGTTTACCTGAACTGGGCGCTTTCCAGAGCCAAGAATATTGTTACAGGTAAATATCAAGATTAATTATTGTGAGGAATTCACTCAAAAAATGACAAATAGTTCACCCCCCTCCAACTTCAGTTAAATGGCCTGGGAAGGAAGAGGTCAATTATGCCCATTGTAAATGCCCTTCTATAGGAAGCTAGCACAGCAGGAGAGTTTGACCCAACAAAAGAACCCTCATTTCCATTAATTAGCTCAAACTACCAGCTTCAAAGAGTTGAACAAAAGGCACCTAGCCGCAGCGCCCTCGATATTTCATACAGATTTATAGGCGATCTGCTCATAACTGGTCTATGACGGTTTCATATCTTAAAATATGGAACTCCCCGTACACATAGCCACCACACCCACGTTTGCACGATGCAGGGGGACTGAGAAATCGAGAACTGGACTTAGAGAGCACCTAGGATAGGGGTGTCTGACATCAGGGCGTAGCTTAGGTCCAGCCAGTTCTGATGCTGCCACTGGTTCCATTCTGTGCCATTGCCCTGCCGAGGTATGGCCCACTTTGTTTTTTTCAGTCAGAAATTGCATGGCCAGAGTGGGAGGAGTTCATAGACCGTCCCAGGGATGTATGGGGGGAGTGTAGTGGGCTGCCACATGGGCTGTCCCATTACAGATATAAGCAGGAGCCCCAGATGGGGCCCAGTCATTGCATTCAGGAGGGGGGATACCTAAGAGCATTTCCAGGAGCATCCACACACAGAAGCCAGGCCACATAAGCCCCCCCATGTGAGCTCAGCTCCAAACCAATCACAGGTAACTGGACACATTTTACTGCCTTTGTCTGTAACCATACTTATATCTGCACCTCTGACTCTTATCTGTATATTATTATCATTTTGTATATATTTGCCTAGTGTGCCCTCCAAGGCTAATTAAATCTATAAACTTTAATCTAAGTTAATCTGTCTTGATCATCGGCCTCACCCGCCTTGTACTCCGTCTATAATATATAGCTACCCCAAGGCTGGTTCCTGGCCTTGTTATAAGTCGTTAACGGACCGGTCTTATAACTAAACCAGAAACTGGTGGCAGCTTACTAGGCTGGCAGATTTTTGTCTAACCAGTGTGGGTATACAAATCTCTCTCAGCCGTTCAGGGTTGTTGGCGAGGAGTGTGTTCTGGAGTCTCCCTGTGCCCGTGTGGACAGGGGTAAACGGTGAAACAGTATCTGGCTGACCTTGTGTACCCCTAGGGGGCAGCGCAACGTCACAATACACTCCAAGTCAGGCCGTCGACCCTCGAGTGGGCCGGCGGGGCGAGTTTTTTCCTGACAATTATTTTCTTTAAAATGGAATTACACCAGGGAAAGAACTAATAACAAGCCCACTCTTGTTCTGGATTACAGTCACCAATTCTCCTCCATTAAGACTATTTGTCTCAAAAATCTCGACATTTTAAGACAGGATGAGATTTTAGAATCAATTCAGTAGAAGGGATGCCAAGTTATATCCAGAAAGTTCAAAACCTTGGGAATCTTATTGTTGCCCAAGTCAAATTCAAACACATAATTCTCAGGCCACGTGGCTTCCACAAATCCTATTTAATGATGTGACTATCAGTTGTGTAACAGGAAGCTTTGAGGAAGTGTCTTGCGACACAAAACGTATCCTTCCTGTTTGTAAGTAAATAGTTTGCTAAAGTTTATTGAAGTGCCAAGCTCTGTACATTGGAAGCCCTGTAAGTGCAATTAGCCAATTGGGTATCTGTTGATCGGGTGAATAATGGATCTAACCAAAATCACAGAATAAGAAGAGAAGTATTTACAGCCATCCTCCTCATTCATTTCTATGAACGTTCTGAATGTAGCCAAGCACACTCGCTCAACTATATTCAGAACTCCCATAGAAATTAATGGAGATTATGTCTGTCTTTCTCATTCTTTAACACAGACAGGTCTTAGCTAGTTTGAACCAACCTGAGGCGCTGAAAAATGCTTGTTGGAAATTGCATGCGGGAATAGTGTATGGCTGGCTTAAAAGAAGAGTTCAAGGAACCCTTGGTCCTTAACCTCAACCCCACAAGGGGGCTTGGATTCCTTTTGGGGGGTTGTTGAGTGTGTCCAGGTCACTACCCATAGCACAGTCCCGCACATCAATGGCTGACATACAGTAGGGAGGGCGCAGGTTATAGGTGTAGTTGGTGAAATGAAGTGTTAGTGCAGGCAGAGTGCAGTTAAGTTGTGGTCTAAGCAACATTCATTGTAATTAGACTCACCAAAATATAATATTTAAAGACTTTATTTAATCACTTAGTAATAAAATAACAGAAAATACTGAAAAATCATAATTAGTCTTTGTAAAATTGTTTTGATCGTTTATGATAATCTTAAAGTCTAAGTTTAATTTAACAGTGTTTTCTTACATGGCGATAAGCAGCAATAGCATGGTAAGTGAACAAAAACTTTTTTTTAACATATTTTACTTGGAATTATCAAGTAGACAAAAAAACAACCACAGTAAATCGGCATAAAAATGTGTTTTGTTATTTTTTTCTGTGTTGCATGTTAGTGATCCCTACCATTATATTAGCGTTATACTTTAAAGCTCTCAAAGCAAATTAACTCAGTTATGAATATTACTTAATTTTCCTGATGAGCCACCTTTGCCCTTTATAACACAAGACCCCAGAGTTTTATTTATAACAGCAAGCGAAAAAAGATTTACAAACCTCTCTCTATGGGTTCATTTCAATAAACCTGAAATGTCAACATATTCTACAAGGCTTTTGAAATAACTCACATATTTGCATTTTCATAATCACTGGCAGCTTGCTATAAACACGTTTTAATAGTATATCAAAACAGTAAGTAAAAAAAAAAATAACAATGATTTTAATTTAATATAAACGTTAGATTCTTTAGAATGCTGAGTACTGATATAGTACTTACACAGTACTAACACTTGGTACCCTTAGTCTTGTCTACGAAGTGGATAATTAACCATGAATTGCAGTCCATTTTAAAAATATCACCTTGTTTACACTGACTATCTTAGAAAAAAGTAACACTTTGGAGTTCTATATCGGTAAGAAAAAACCCACCATCACCTATGAATTTGAATGCAATAATATTTTATTCAACAGAAACAGTGCCTCAATGGTCTGATCTCGTCTACTTATGAATATTTAAGCCATGTATGTACTAGTGAGATAAATTGTAAAATAGGCATTCAGAATTTTTTTTTTTACTTTTTACTCTCTTCATTTTTCTTGTTTATTGACCATTAATGAAGATGTAAAATAAAAACCTCTCTGAGTGTAATTGTACTCCACATTTTATGTTCATAAAAGGCTAGAAAACAGCATTCATTTTTAATAAGCAAGAATTGAAATACACCAGATTCTTACAGAAGTCCTTGTACACCTTCAGATGCCATTTAAATGGTTTTCCATCTGTCTGTTTCACAAAAGCTACTCTTCACAGTTGCTTTTAGGCTCCCACTTACTATGTAGGTTATGAAAAGTTTTACAGCACTGACTGACATTTCAGCTCAACTCTTGCCTATTCTTAGTTGTGCCTATTAGAGAAACATTGGCGACTGAAGGTTTGTAACAAACAGTTACACTTTCCAGGCAAGATGCCCATAAATGTGAGCTAGTGAAACTGTATTTAAAGAGAACCTGTCACATAGCTTATGCCACCCTTGCTGAGGACAACACTAGTGACAGACATTATGGGCCACATGTATGAAAACTGTTTATGTCTAAAACTCACTTTTTTGCCCATAGGTTACTATGGGCAAAAAAGTGAGTTTTAGACTAAACAGTTTTCATACATGTGGCCATATGTTTCCAGCACTGTGTCCCTTATTCTGTAAGTTGCAGTAGTTTTAGAGCATTTATTGCTCAAATCTGGCAGTTTTCAGCCAGAAAAGAGTCCAACTCATTCATGAGCAGGTGATAGCCCCACCCACCCAAAACTAGCCCCACCCACCTGACCGTTATTCACACGTTTCTACCTATTCAAAGTAAGGGTATGTTTACACGGCATCTTGTGTCCGTGAGAACATACGCTTTTGAGATGTATGTCTGGGTCCGTCTGAATGGATCCAGACACGCATCTGACAATTAGCAGTGAGTTTATCACTGCCGGCAATGAGAGACACGCAGTGGCATTCAATGAGTGATCACCGCTGCGTGTTTGCATCGCTTCTGTTGAGTCCTTTCTTGGATCACATCCGAAAGATGCGATGCAAACACACAGTGGCGATCACTCATGTGAATGCCGCTGTGTGTCTCTCATTGCCGGCAGTGTTAAACTCACTGTGAACATACCCTAACAGGTTAGTCAGTTATGAGGTGGGCGGAGGTAGCCTCAGGTGGGTGTGGCATGAAAAAAAACTGACTTTTCATAACTCTTTTCTGGCTGAAAACTGCATATTTGAGCATTACATACTCTAAAATCACAGCATCTTAGAGAATAAGGGACACAGCGCCGGAAACAGCATGTCTGTCACTAGCTTGTGCTGCCCTCAGCAAAGGGGGCATAAACTATGTGACAGGTTCTCTTTAAAATGTGAAACACTGTGTGGGTACAATAAACCATTTTCACTTAAAAGTGCTGCCTAAGGTTTTGCTTTTTCCTGAGCAAAGCTGTATTTGTAATGAAAGAAAACGTCTAGTGAGAGAGAAAAATGTTCACACTGCCATGATAATATGTTAACTGCCGAGTCACTCTGTTACTGTATATTTGATGTAAATATACAGATATATGCTCTGCAGATCTGACATGTTGCCACAAAGCTGTGCTCTGGTCAGTAACTTTAATGGTTAAGGTTTTTCTCAGTAGAAAGATCAGATCAGACAGAGAAGCAAGCTCGGTACTGCTGATAGGACACAGTAGGAAATGATGTCACCAGCCTGGCCACTGCTAGAGCAGAGACAGGAAGCTTAAGGAAGCTTGTGCATTTAAGCAGGAGATAAGAACTGCTTTACCTTTTAAATGAGGTAAAATTGGAATAGCAGTGCATTTGTAATCTTTATTTACCTTTGTCTACATGTCTAAAGCTAGGGGGAAAGAGGAGACAGACCACCCACCCCACACTAAAACATTAAATCTACGTTTTCCCCAAACCAAAAAAATTTACAAAAAGGAACATAAAAATTTTAAGGGATCAACATACAGGGGTGAAATTTGGGGGTCCATGCCTCTCTTTTACATGTATTTTTGGTTTACAATGGGGCCCCCTTTCTTTTTCATTTGCATACCCTCCCTCCCCACTTGTCCCGGGTGTTTTTTAATTACCAATCACCCTGTATAAAAGAAAAAAACCCCTTTTTTCCTTTTTTGCAGGGTTCCCAGAAGAGGAAGGGGTTAGTGATGTTTTCTTTTTTTTGTGGTGGTGCTGTGTGGGAGCCATTATTGTTGTAAATGCAAATGTTTGGGTGCAGTGGGGAAAATTACAGAGCGGGGGGCCCTGGGTTTCCGGCAAATTTGGATTGTTGTGTCACGGGGTTTAACCCAGGGTTTGGTTCCTAGGGCCCGGGCGAGGCGGGCGATCGCCCGGGGGCCCGGGGCTCCGCTCACCCAAGGGGGCCCCTTGCCGGCCCGTCCCGGGGTTAGCCCTGGACTTTCCCCACAGCCTTTTAAAAACGGCCGGCGGGATCAAAGCCAGCACCCTTGCAAAACACTTAGTACTCCCGAAAACAGGGAGGACAGGAGGGATGGGTCCCCCTCCTGCCTCCCCCCTTTGAATGAATGAGCGCCCCCACCACCCCTCTGCGACCCCTGAGCCTGGGCCCTCAATTAAATGAATTCTTTTTTTTATTTCTTTTTTTTCGTTACACCCAAATTTTTTGTTCATTGGCAAAAACAAAAATAAAGAAATAAAAAAAAACCCCTTTGGAAAAAAATTTTTATTTGTTTATTTTTTTTAAACCCCCCATATTATTTTTCATTTTAAAATAAACACCCGGTAGAATTTCCGGAGTCTTATCTTTTTGATTTCGGGCATGAAACAGTTTTTAATTAAAGATTGCATTAGAAAACCCATAAGAGCGTCGCTCGCTCCCCCCAAATTGGCCCAAATAATCGCCCCCTCTTTTAACTTAGCCAATCACAAACAGAGCTCGCTCTGCATTTTTTTTTTCCCCCATAGAACCCCTATGAAAAAGTAGCTCACCCCTGATTGGCTAAGCAAAAAGGACCCCCCTTTTCCCCCCAACCAAAATAAAAACCCAAGGTTTAACCCCCTAAAAAATTTTCCCAAGACGAAAATAATTTTTAGGGGGGGCCCTTTTTATGCGCCCTTTCCCTTGCTCCACTCAAAAAGACGCACTACAAATAAATTGTTGGATTCATATCTCCCCCTGAGCTCAACCAATAAACTCTTTTTTTCTTTTTTTACTGTATTTTGAACTGCCCCCGCCTTTCCATTTGTTTTGGTCAAAAACTACTCCTTTGGGTTAAAAGGTTCCTGCCTTCCTATTCTGTTTGGCGGGTTTTAATCCCGACCAATGAGATGAGCAAAACCAAAATTTAAATTTAAAACTGTTTTTTCCTGGCAATTTCCATTATGGGAAATTTCCCCTGGTAGCCCCCGGTGATGGCGACAAAGGGCGTTGTTAGGGATTTGAGTGATGCCCGTATAAAAGGTTTAAGCTCTTTTACAGAGAATGTTTTAAAACTTAAAAAAACAATTTTTTTTACTAATACTAAAAGCCTCACGGCACTAAAAGATTTCAGGGGCCCCGATCTGTCCTTTTTGCAGTAGTGTGCCGCGGGCATGGTGGGGGCGTTTTGTACAGTGTGCCAGGGGCCCCCCGGTTTTGCAAAAGGGTTTTTTCGGGAAATTTTTTTTGTGCAGAACCAAACATTATATTTGGTGTATTTTGGGTTTTTAAAACCTAAAAGGGGAGGAAGGGGGCCTCCATTTTGGTTTCTGCCCCCCCCACTCTAAAGGGCCTTTTCATAAGAAGTGCAGCTTGAGATTTGGTGTGTTTTTTTTTTTTTTCTCTCTTTTAAAATTTGAGGTCGGTTAAACCCAGAGAGGGGGCCCTGGTTTGGGCTCTATTGAAGGTAAAAGAGGGTATGGGGAAAACTCCCCCGACCTGAGATCACTTTTGAAAGTCGTGGGCAGCTTAAACATTTTTTGATCAAAAAAATGTAAACCCGAGAATCTCAAAGTTTTTTTCCATCTGCCCCAAGACTACAATGGGACAAAGTAGCTCGCGCTCTGTTTTGGGTTGGGGATACCCAAAGGGCCCCCGCTATTCAACCAATCAGCTCTTTTTTTTGCTTTTTAAAACTGTTTTTTTAATTTTCCCCCCTTTTCATGTATTGGTCAATCCCTTCTCCATGGGTTTAAAATGGGCCCTTTGCCCCGCTCCTTTTCTGTTTGGCTATTTATGCCGACCAATGAAAGCGTTTATAGAATTTGAAGTACTGTTTTTCCCCCGGAAAATTTACAAGACCCCAAATTTCCTAAAGTTGCGCCTTCTTGTTTTTTGGGAAAGTGATTTTTTTTTAATTTTTTTTTTTTTTTTTAAAAAAGGTTTGAGCTTTTTTTTCAGAAAAAAATTTTTAACCCCTTTAAAAAAAGGGCTTTTTTGGAATTCATACCCCCATCCCTCACGGAGCTGAGAGCTAAAAATTTTTCCCTTTTGTGATCTTCTATATGTTTCCTTTTCTTTTTTACTTTTCTCGCTTACTTCCCCTCCCCCGGGCTCTTTTAAACCCATTTTTCAACTATTTTGGGGGCCCTGTCGGCGGGCGAGCGCTCAATGCGCCCATTTTTTCCCCAGCCGCGATCATGCTTTGCCTCGGAGAAATTCGAAAGTGCCACGCCCCCGCCCCAAAACCCCAAAACCGGGCCCCCAAATGCATGCCCCTTTCCCCAATGTTAGGGGGAAATCCGAAAGGGTGGCGAAGGGTTGCCCCAAAACACCCGCTTTCCCTGACCCTGACGGGGGATTCGGAGGGTGAGGTGCTTTTTTCCCCGCCCAGAAAACGCCGCAACTCTCAAAAAAAAAAAAAAAAAAAAATCATTTTGTCCCCTATATTTTTTGGGAACCGCTGTATCTTTTTCTTCATACAAATCCCAATTTCCCAACATAGTCATTTGTGACCCCCCCGGGGACCCGGTCTTGTCCTAAAGGGGTCGTTCACTTTCCCCTTTTTCCCTTCTCCATCCCCCCCAAGACCTCCATAAATGACTTTCTCCTGGCCACCACCCCACCCCCTGCAAAATTCAAAACCCCAAAAACACCTGAAAACTCCTAAATTTTCCCATCTTCCTAACTCTCCTCCACAAGTAAAAATACCCCACCCCATGGGTGCCCCAAAAATGGTAATAATTACCCCTCTAGTGCTCTGATAGTTAGGTGGGTAGAGCTCTTGGTAGCTAGGTATATAGGCCCCCCCATAAGTATTTTAAAATGGGGGCTCCTAAGAATAAATAGGTTTTTGGGTTTCCAAACTTTTTGAAGGAAAAGTAATAGGGTCCCTAAAAAGAAGATATATAGGATTTTTTTAAGGTAGCTAGGGGCACCAAATTAAGGTAGTTTTAGGGGCCCCCCAAGTAGGTAAAAATTAAAGGGGGGCCCCCCTCATGGGTAGATATTTTAAAATTGGGGGCCCCCAAGACAAAATAATGGTCTCCATTTAGGTAGGTTTACTCCCCCTCTCTATGCTCCTTTTGGCGAGTGGGCCTTTTTCTGGGCCCCCAAGCCTGGTGCTTTAGGTTTGGGGTGTAGGACAGGAAGTAGCGTAGACGGCACGATAACTTCATTGGGCCACCCGTGCAGTGACATACAGCAGAAGCCTCATGCACTCGAATTATATGAGCGTCACAAGGATGTGCATATTTGATTTATATGTAAAAATTTGAAAATTTTAAATGTGAAAATACATCCATCAGCAACCCCTCTGCAATATCTGTTTTGGTTATATTGATATTTGAATGGTACGACATTCTGCGTCTACAACACCATTATTTCCCTAACGCTGTTATTCATTTTTCCCATATTGTGTGTTTTGGGGATTTTGCCTTGGGGAAATCCCAGCACCCGTTCCCCAAAAAATTAGGATGTGTTTTTTTAAAGTTTTTAAATAAGCCCATACCCAATTAAACCTTTTAAGAACTTTCCTTGCTTTCAAACTCTTTATAAACCCCCCCCCGTTTCTGTCCCCCTTAAAGTTTGGGGATCTTCAATAGACCCTATAAAATTGGGGCTCTGAGGTTTTGCAAGACCTTTGGTCGCCCCGCATTGATTAAGTGACAGCATTTTTTAAATGACCCATGAATTTTGACCGAATTATGGGGGGAAGGGGCAGAAGGGGCAAAAAAATTTTTTTTGTAAGTACTAGGCTTTCTTAACCCGCAAACTTTTTTCCCCATTTCTTTCATTTGCAATCCCATCTTGCCGCCCTCCCTTTCCCCCTTTTCCCACCGTCCAGTCATGCCTCCAAACAAATCTATTTCCCCATTTTGCTCCCCCTCTCCTTCCCTCTAACCCCGCATTTTCATCTCATGCTTTTCTTACTTACTTTACCTACCCCAAACCAACCTCTTTCAGGGGGGCTGCACAAACCCTCGCTCAATTCATCAGTGAACCCTCAGAAATCACTTTTCATTCTTCTGCTTCCCTTTCTGCAGGAGACATCTCCCCAAACCCCGGGCCACCCCACCTTTTCTGCCCCCCACCTCTTTCCCCACAGAACCCTGCTAACCTGCGAAAAAATTTGTTGTACTCTTTTCCCCCCCATTTAAATGGCTTTTTGGGAAAGCCCGATTTCCCTCTGTAATAAACTCCCCTGCTGTTTCCCTGACCCTTTTTTCCTTTTTAACTCCCTCAATCTCCTAGCTCTCACAGAAACTTGGCTCCAGCAATCAGACATCGCATTCCTTGCTGCCCCCATCTACGGCGGCCACCCCTTCAAACCCCCACCCCCCCGACCAGGTGGAGGGGGTTGGCAAACTTTTTCCGTCCACATTGGGACCCCCCAGGTCAATTTCCCCCTGTAACCCTCACTCACTTTTTCCCCCCTTTTTAGGTCCACCCCCCTCAAAACTCTTTCGGCCATTTTCCATCAAAGTCCGGGAGTTTTTTTTACAGACCCCCCCGGCTCACCCCCCCCCAGTTTTTGGAAACAAATTTTTCTGCCGGCTTCCCCCATTTCCTCTCGACTGAAAAACCCACCCCTCATCTGGGCGATTTCCCCAACCAACCCCCATTGAAACCCTATGTCTCCTTTAAACCCTCAGTTTCTTTTACTAACCCTTCTCTTTGGCCCCCTTGCAGTTTTTCCCGACCCTCCAACTCCCCAAGGATGGGAAATCTCCCTTTATCTGGTCTTTTGCGCCTCTTGCTCCCTTTCTAATCTTACCAAATCTCCTTAAAGAACTCCCCGATTTATAACCTTTTCTCTTTTTCTATCAAAAAACTTTCAGCCTTCTCTCGACACACCCCCCAAACCCCTCGCCCTTCCAAATCTCCGCTCTATCAACACCCCAGGAGCTCACAGACACCCCCCTACAGGGCCCTCACGGGCCCCCCAACTCCTCTCTCTCCTGTCCCTTTCCCGGCTGTCAAACGTTACAATTAAACTCTCACAACCCCCCTGGACAGTTTGGCACCCCCTCACCACCGCACCCCCAAAAATCAACGCCCGAGCCTTGGCACAACCCCCCTCAACCGCCAACTACAGCGCTGTTCCCGGGGGACTGAGCGCCCGTGGGAAAGTCAAAGCTAAACCCGCAGACTTTCCCCACTAAAAAAATTTATGCCCGGCCCAAAACACTGCCCTTCACCCGCGCCAAACAAAAATAAATTTTACCCCCCCTCATCTCAACACTACAAAAACAACCCAAAACGGCTTTTTTGACAAACCCTTTCCCCTTTCCCCCCTCAGGCCCCAAACCCCGGCCCCGGGCACTGATCTCTGGCTGAAGACCTGGCCCCCCACTTAAAAGACAAAATTGACACATCCCCGGAAAAACATCACATCCCCAATCCCCAATTAACACCCATCCTTTCCCCCCCCCCAAAATCCTCTAATCGCCTCAGTCCTTAAAACCCCACATCAGAAGAAAAAAGTGTCCAGGCTTCTTTCCCGTCGCTCGCCCCACCCCTTGCTCTAGTGACACCCTTCCCCCCCCCACCTTGTCCAGTCCATTTTTCCCCGCTGTCCCCCCCCTCTCATCCCACAAAAATCTGTAACCTCCCCTCTCTCCACTGGGGTCTTCCCAAACTTCCCTTTAAACACGCTTTTTATAACTTTCCCCTTTCTTAAAAAGCCCTCTCCCGGACCCCTCCTGGGTCCGCCAACTACCGACCAGCTGCCTCCCTTCAAACTCCAAACTCCCGGAACCTTTGGGTTCTACTCTCGCCCGATTTCCCCTATCTCCCCCTCTAACTCTCTTCTAGACCCTCGCAATCCGGGGTTTTTACCCTAAAACCCGCTTTTCCTAAAAAGGGTTTTAAAGATTTTCCTGAAAAGCAAAATCCCCAGGGTAACTATCCCTTGCTGCTTCTTCTGGATCTCTCTGCAGCGTTTGACACTGTGGATCCACCCCATCTCCTCAGCATGCTCTGTGCCCCCCGGTATCCAGGACAAAAAGCTCTCTCTTTGGGCCCCTTCCTACCTCTCGACCGCTCCTTCAAATGGGCTCAATTTTTTCCGGGGTTTTCACTCCTCCTCCTCCCCCCTCTTTGCTGTCGGGGTTTTTTCAGGGATCCGTTCTTGGTCCCCCTCCTCTTTTCAAATCTAAACAGCCCCCCCTTGACAAACCATCAGCAGATTTTTGGGTTCCCCGTAAACCCCTCTTAAAGCTGAAGACACCAAATATAAAACTTCCTCCCCCCCAAAATCACTCCTGCCCTGCAAAAAAACACCATTTACTGTCGTCCGCCCGTCCCCTGACATCATGGGCCCCCTCTCTATCTCCCCAAATAAAAAATCACTGAAACTGAAAATTCTAGTCACCCAAACCCTCTACTAACCCCCTCACCCTGCTATTTCTCTCTCAGTGTGTGGGGAAACCCCCATAACCCAAAGGGAGCAGGGCCCCCTGTCCCGGGGGGTTTTACCTTTAATCTGATCTGACCTTTACCCCCTATATCAAATCCCTTGCCCCCCTCTTTTTCCCCCTGCACCTCAAAAACATCCCCAGAAAACTGTCAATTTTTTTCACTGTGGAAAAAAACTCAAACTCTCATTTTTGCTCTTAAATTCTCCCTCTTTAACCCACTGTAAAATCCCCACTTGTTGGTCTTCCCCCTCTGTAAACCCCTTTCCCCCCTCCAATCTGTCCTGAATGCAGCAGCCAGGCTTTCTTTCTTTCCACCCTAAAAATGATGCCCCTACCCCTTTTTTTATTTTCTGCCCCCTGGGTGCCTATTCCCTACAAATACAACATAAAAAACCCCTTTACTCTACACATAAGGCTCTCCACAGTGCTTTCCCCCCCATAAAATCTCCTCCCCCTTTTCCTGTCTACCACCCTTTCCCCCGCTCTCTCCGCTCGGGGGCGATCTAAGACCAAAAACACCTACTCATTTCCCAACCCCCATGCTAGTCTCCAAGATTTTCCGTATTGCACCTTTTCTTGGAACATGTTACCCCTGTGATCGGCCACTCACAACCCTCAAATTTTTAAAGTGCGCTCTGAAAATCTCTTTTAGACAACCCCTAAAAATCCCAATTGCAACCCCCCAAATTTCTGCAAATTTGCACTTCCTGCACTTTGGCACCACGGCACTTATCTGAAAATAGATGAAGGGTTGGGATGGCGTTCATCCCATTTTTTGTAAAACTACCCCAAAATTTTTATGAAACATGGCGGGTCCATTGTAAACCAAGACTGTACCTTTGTTTTACCCATACCCATAAAAATTTGTGCTCTTGCGGCAGGGCCCTCACACCTTGGTTCATTTGTCAGTAGTTTTTTTATAATGTTGGGGTTTTCTGTGCTTATTCCCTCTATATTGTAAAGTGCTGCAGAATATGTTGGTGCTATATAAATAAAGATTATTATTATATACAATTGAAATAGCTTAAATTAAATAGCTTAAATGGTAGAAAGAACAAATGAGAGGGTATACATAGAATAGGTCATAGGCTGTTTTTATAATGAAAACAATTTTCTGTTGGGGCTGGGCCCTCCCTCTCATTGTGCGGGGCCCTGCTACAGTGCCCCGGTGACCAACTCACATGCCTGGGCCTGCACAGTGAGAGGCAGGTTCCGTCCCCACCCATCATTTAATTTGGGGACACCTTTTGCCTGTTCATAATACATTCTTAGTTGTGAGGATGGCTCCTTTCCCCCACATGGCAGGGCCTTACTGCCTTTAGTAGCGATGCAGGACACTTGTTTTTGGGGGGGGAAAAGGGCCCCCCCCCTGAAACTAAAAATACGTGGGGGGCCCTGGGGGCCTGGACAAGAGGGCTGAGAAGCCAGGACAGGAGGTCTGGACAGGGAGGCCGGGGGTTCTAGACAGGGAGGCTGAGGGGCCTGGACTGAGGACTGAGGGCCAGACAGAGGGGTTACGGGGGGGGATGGATGGAGGGGCTGAGGGGCGGAAGGGTGGCTGAGGGGCCGGGACAGGGAGGCTGAGGGGCCGGGACAGGGAGGCTGGGGGGCCGGGACTGGAGAGGAAAGGGGCTGAGGGGGCTAGAAACCAGAGGGTGAGGGGCCCGGACAGGGGGGGTGAGGGGGTGTACGGGGGGATGGGGTGGAGAGCTGAGGGGGGGGGGGGGGTGGGGGGGGGGGGGGGGGAGAGGCTGAGGGGCCTGGACGGGGGGCCCCGGGCAGAGGATGGCTGAGGGGGCCTGAACTGGGAGGGATGGGGTAGGGGGCCCGATGGGGAGCAGGGGTGGAGTTTTGAGGGGGCCCGGACGGGGGGCCCCGGGGCAAGGGATGGTGAGGGGGCCTAACAGGGGGGTGGCGGGGGGCTGAGGGGCCCGGACGAGGGGGCCCGGGCAGGGGGGAAGAGAGGGGTCTAAAAGGGGCTAGATGAAGGGCTGAGGGGGTTTGACAAGGGGTTTAGGGACCCGGGAAGGGGGCTGGGGCGGGGGGCGAGAGACAGAACTTGGACGGGGGGTAGGACAGGGGGGAAGAGGGTAGACAGAGGGCTGAGGGGCCAATACAGGAGGGATCGACGGAGGGCAGAGGGTCCGGGACAGGGGGTCTGGACAGAGAGGCTGAGGGGCCTGAACAGGGAGGTTGTGGAGCCTAGACAGGGAGGTGAGGAGCCTGGACAGGGGGGATGTATAGGGGGGCTGAGGGGCTTGGACAACGGGGTGGGGACAGAGGGTGAGGGGCCTGGACAGGGAGACTGAGGGAACTGGACAGAGGGAAAGGATGATTGGCTGACACCACATTCTGTTTCGAGCTCACAGCTGCAGCTTGCATACAAAAACTCCAAAATCATTTTTGAGGGCTCTTCATCAGTAGCGGTCTCCAGATGACCACTTTGTGGCTTATCGTCCACAGTCCCGGTTTCTCAGAATTTGGGTGATGCAGCAGTGCTGTATGAAATTGGTGGTCTTTCTGGGTGTTGGTTGTTGAAGTCTGAAATGAAGTCTGAAACAAAAGTGTAAACAAAGTCTCATAGCAATATTATTACTATTACTATTACTACTATTTTGTAAGAATAATTTGGGGGACAAAGTATTGGAATTACTAAACCAAAAATGGCAATTTAGCACTAAAGGAGTTTCTCATTGAGAAAAATTAATTTCTTAATAATATCACTCCCAAAGTTAAGCATTTTTGTAATGTACTTTCAGAAAATTGTCTATGCACTTCCCACAACTCTACATCAGCTGTTTGATGACAGTAAGCTCAGTAGTTGCATGTTTCGGACAAAGCTTTGTGTCCAAACCAGGAGATCAGGTGGCAAAAAGGGTTTAGCTTTTATACAACATTTAAAGCCTTTCTTTCATCATGAGGAAGGAAACCAGGATTGTGCATTGATAATGAAGTTGGAAAGAGGAAGACAGGCAAAGCCCACCAAATGCTCCTGGGGCCTGCAGTGTTTGGGTACACTTAGGTGACAAAGGCCAAAATACTCTTTGGATTCTGAAACCTAAAACTGCGTCATCCGGTGAGTAATTGAACAGTATTTTACACAAAAAACAGAGGATTTTTAACTCGGTTTTAGTTTTGTGGTGCAGATTTTCATCAGATTTTGAAGCGGTTTTCAGATTTGGTTTTTCAGTTGTTTTTGCATTATGGAGAAATACTGAGTTTTTGGCATCCAAAAACTATATACAGCGGAAGATTGAGTATGTTCTAAATCCGAGTCGTTTGGACTACAATGCAGATTTTCAAATGAGGTTTATGGTATAGTTTTACCGTCGGTTTTTGTGTAGATTTCAGACTGGAAATGCTTGCTGTGTAAAGAGACCCATATAGGGCAAAGGAAAAAAGAGCTTTTAAATAAGAAATGCTGCTGTTTGGTTGCAGAAAATGGAGGTACATGAAGAACAGGAAAAGCACAAATGTCTGTTGGACAATCTCTATAATAACATACTGTCATTTATAGGGCCTTAGTGTAATGTGTGGTGATTTGGATGCTGTGGAACCAACCAGTGTGTCATATACAGTCAATAGTATGGGACTTGCCCGCAACGCAACACTAGTGAGTTCTCCGGCAGGGAACAGTCATATGACAAGGTTTCTGACACTAAAAACTTACATAAGAGTGGGAGCAACAAGGAAGCAATATAAGTATACAGGTGAAAACGGAACAAGAGTATACATAAGAGATACTTTAGTAAAATGAACAAGACAAGAAAAACATGTAATTTTTATGCCAAATAGAAGTGTCCATAAAAAATTTATCTATGTTTTGGCTTGAATCGTTTAAAAAGAA